>JBCAUG010015591.1:0-10929 GCA_038406175.1 Haplosyllis leylae
AAGTATTCACAAAAGTTGAAATATAACATCCAATGAGTTGCAAAGTTATTCAATGTACCTTGTGCATAGGCACTGGCCTGCATCTTTCGTGCCTCTGCCTCCAGGAATTGTCTCATTCTTTCTGTAATTGAAATCACCAATTATTAGTAAATTCAAAGTGGAAAGTAAATATTGGAATATGTCACTTCGGTATGCCTCTGGTTAGCTTAAAAAACTTCTGTGGGTTGCCCTGCTCATTCCATCTTGACAAAATATCGGCTATGCGATTTTTTCTAGAAGGTATGTAGATCGCCCTGAATGCACAATCATTGAGGGCCCCAATATAACAGATCTCCCTGAGGCATGCCTGTGCGAAGGTGTTGTTACTTCAGCCTGAGTTTAAAATTTCCACTGTTACCTGGTTGTCACATTGGATGAGTAAATTTGTTCCGGCCACTTTGTGACCCCATAGTCTACAACCCAACATGACTGCAACACATTCCAACTCGTTAATGTGTACATTTTGCATGGCCATTAACCAGTTAGGTATTTTACAATGAAAATATTCCCCTTCTGACCATCCACCTAGTCCTTGCAGTGATGCGTCTGTGCTGAACAGTCTATTAGGCCCTGTCCATTTTTTCTCTGGTATGACAGAGATGCCATTAAATTGTGGCATTACATACAACCACCACCTGACATCCTGTTTAAATTCTGGAGACAGCTGCTGTTCTCCTGTGCTGACCATGATCTTCATCTGTTCTAACAACCTGGAGAAAAACAGTCTACCTGACCTTACTGTTGTAGCACAGAAACTCAATTTCCCTATTAGGCTTTGCACTTGTTTCAGCGTTGCTTTATCTTTACTGACCCAACTTAACAATTCCTGTTTTATCTGTTGCAGCCGCTCTGGCAAGATTTCAATTCTCATTAGAATTGTGTCTGTCAAGATTCCCAAAAAGGGCATCCTTGTGGAGAGAAACCAGGCCTTAGCCTGTGCTTCCACAGCTCCTATTTCTTTCAAGAGTTCCGCTAACTCTTGATAAGCCTTGTTTACCTTATCCTCTGTCTCCGCTCCGCTCAGGTCATCAAGGTAATTAATGGAGTCCCATCCTCTTTTCTTAAAGATGTACGTTATCATATCTGAAACCTTTTAACATATAGCAGAATTTGTAAGTCCCATTGGGAGGGTAACATCAAAATATATCTTACCCTTGTGGGTATAACCCATCAAATGAACTTCCCCCACACAAATAAATATTTGCTTATATGCCGCTTTCAAATCACGTTTATACAATCTAATTCTTTTACCACCTTTGTCCCTAATTAGCTTCAGTAATGAATCCACATTAGAGAGCTTAAGCTTGTAATGTTTACCCCTATATGTAAACTTATCTATTGTGTCATTCACACTTGCACCATGAGGGAAAGAAAGGTCCATGATGACCCTCCTCTCTTGAGAGTCACGTTTCTCCCTTGTGTTCATTGGGCTAAATCTAACCTGGCCATTGAAAGGATCATGGTCAAATGGCCCAATTAAGGTTCCCTTTTTTAACTCTTTTTCAATATACTGGTCCAGGTCCGATTGGTACTCCATCGCTCCTTTATGATTGGGTGGAATATTACTGTCGCCTACCAGTTGCCCACACTCGATTGGGAACCTAAACTGCAACATCTGAATTAATTCCTTATCATGATAGTCTACCAGTTCCTGCTTTAACTTACTGATGTTCCATGCACTGTTTACTGGTATTCTTTCCCCATCTATGTTTGCTTTACCTGACTGTCTTACCTTTAAATTTGCTTTGACATATTCCCACTTATACTGTTCTTTGTCAACCGAGGCTTGCTTTAGATCTATTGTTCCCTTATGTAACCATGTATTGTTCCTACCTGGGCTGTCCGGTGGTGGCAGTGGCAGTTTCCTTCTTTCTTTATCACCATCTACAAATATTTTCACAGCAATCACACCTTTATGTACAATCGCGATTAAACAATACCTTAAGATAGTTTAAATAGTGGGCACCTGTCATCTACTTGTGCATGCCCCACCCTGGCACCTTTTTCCTGCCAACACGCCTTACAAACATGTTGTTTCAAGACTTCTCTACCACCATACCTGCCTTTATGGGAACCCGCTTCCCTACATATACCCCTGTTAAACTCTGCACAGTAAAATAACTCCTCTCTTTTTTCCATTTTCAACCCATTATCTTTCCTAGACATTGTATTACTACTCTTACTCTTGCCTACTTCTAGCGTATTGCTGTGATTACTAAGCCGTGAAACTTCCCTCTCTTTAACCAATTTAAATCTCTGACATCTATCTAGGGCTCTGTCCAAAATTTCATGCAACTTATCGCCCCATTCCAGTTCCGCTCTTTCCACTCTTTTCATAAGCACATCATACTGTTCTTTGAGCACATCTAAAGTTGTATATTCGGCATGGTACATTATTACTGTTAATATTTGCAGTCTAGCTTGTCGCCCTTCCTCATCTACTGTTTTATATATAATTTCCAGTTCTCCTGCTGCAAACAGGTGTAAATTTAGCTCCTCAAAAGTATGCACTGTGGTGAATTCTCTATTCAATTTACAATGCGGGTATCTCACCACTCTTTTTATATCAGTGTCATCAAATCTAGCAATCTTACCACTCTTTAGTTTCCCCATTTTTGTGGCTTTGGGTGATTTCTCGTCACTAGTGTCTGAAATTGTGGTATCTCTCGACCTGCCTCTTTTACCAAGCATGTCCTTGTTACTCCTGCAACTCCTCTCTGAAATAAGAGATGAGTTATTCATGGCCCCGCTTATGACTCGTTTAATTTCACTCACTTTTGACGGCTTCAGACGACCCTTACCCATAGACACATCCAATAAATTATTAATTAACTCTTGATACTCACTTGTGGTCTTTGGGCTGCTTTCCACTGCTGGTCTTGACACAGACTTTCGCAGCTCCTCTGCTTCTGAGGAAAATATTTCGGATAAATTTTGCTCGTGCTCCTGTAACTTTTCGATTCGCTGCATCTTTTCCTTGTTTGCCTTCTGCAGCTGCTGCAGCTCATGCTTATGGGCTTTTCTGTCACTACACTGCTTGGATTTTCTCCTGTGCTTTGACTTCTGTAACACTCTCTCAAACCTGTTCACCCTGTCCTGCGACTGAGCTTCCAGTTCTTCCAGTTGTTTTGCATGCTTACGAGCCTTTGCCAACATTTCCTGTGATATTTCCTCTGCATCAGAGCTGGTTATGCTACCAGAGTCTGAGGCTGAGGACCCACTGGGTGTGTCACTATCAGTGCTAATGTTGTCTGAGTCCAGTGATCTTACTTTACCATGATCAATGTCGCTACCTGATGGGTGCAATTTGATGCCATCTTGATTGTCGCTTTCAGACTCATTCAACATTGGAAGTGGTGCCTTACATTTGCCCCTCTTCCCTAGCATTTTACCATAATCTTTCTCCGGCTTCATTCTCAATCTTGAGCTCAACCTAAGTCCTTTCGCACTAGCTGAGTTTGATTCCGAACCTGAATCACTTGCATGTGTTTTACCTCACACACTTTTCCTGGGCATTGCACGGTTGGTTGCATGTGGACTGACTAACTTAACTGAACTTGGGTGCCACCAGCAAATGACTGATTTTCTCCTGTGCATAACCTTATAAGGGTCTGTAACAGCGCCCTCTACTTCCTAAAGTGGCACCCGCTGTCTCTCATGATTAAGCAATTTGTTATACAACAAATCTACCAAATCAAAAGAGACAAGTCCCCTGTAACTAATTTATTTATCCAAAGGTTAAATTTACAATGTAACATGAAAACAAAAAACACATATTTGAACCCCACTTACATTCTATTAAAATAATTGTTTAAACATTGCGTCCGGCACCACCGAACACCCGTTACAACTGAATGAGATTCATTCTAAGTTTCTCATACCTCTCTGCCAACTTGGCACTATTAATCTTCTCTGTAAGCTTGTGTTGCACAAGTCTTGCACCAGCTAGGGTTAGACCCTGACTATTTATCAGGTTCTCCCTAATGATCAATACCGATTCTGGACCACCCATATCCATGTCCACCAATTTCCTTCGTACATAAAAATTTGTACCTAACTTCCCATACTCTACATAATCACTATCTTTGGCTACTCGCTGAAAGACTTCTGCCAATCCCTCAAAATCATTTAGCAATAAATGTCCATCCCTCTGTCGAGGTAAGGACACACATAACAAAATAACCACATCCAAATTAGCCGCTCTGATTGAATCCAAAGTGGCTCTAACACAGTTTAACATGGCGGGGTGTCCTGCCACCAGCTCTGCTCTACCTGTAACAAGAACCAGTATCTTGATACCATCCAACCTGATCTGTGCAGCATCAATCTTTGTCTTGACATCTGTCAATCCTTGCTGTTCCGTCAAGAATAACCAACAGGCATTGGGAATCTGCACATTTCGTATGACATCATCCGCAATTATCAGAATATCTAAAAAATAAAATATAAAAGGCTAAAATTTAAAACCCAAGTTTAACCAATTTCCGGTTGCACAGCTGAACTGCTATATCCTGCATTTCCTGAGGGATTTCCAGGTACCTTTCATAACAATTCGACTTCCAGTCGCCCAATATCTTCAAAAGTTCCTTGGGTGCCCCCGAAAGATGTGCCCATGAAATTCCCCCAGACCTGAAGCTATGGCAGGAAAAGACCTTAGAGTTATACTCTGTCTTTTGCAGTACCGACCGCAATTTAACCATAAATTGTCTATAAGTGTAAGGCATTCGGTTCTGCTTTAAAAATAGCGGTTGCTCTGCATCCACCGGTACCTTCTGAATCATATTCGTGAGAGCCTCATATGGACACAATTTTGACCCCGGTACCCTGACTAGGTTATATTTCAGCGGCCAATGCAGGGTAAGCTGAACTTTCTGTTGCTCATGGTCAATTGCCACATGCTTCCTGGCTAACTGTTTGGTACTATCAAAAGTGGACACTGGTACCAGGTTTGATTTACGAGCCAAGGTATAAAAGGCTGTAAGACAAAGAGCCCAAAACACACAATCATCCATCACACTAAAATCTAAACAAGTTTTAATATCCACTAAAACCTTGGGATTCATTGGTGTGGCTCTATTTGTAACAAAAGTGGACAAATTTGCCACCCCCATCCACATAAGTTTAACCCTGACAGTATAAAAGGCCTGAGTAGACAGGCTCAATAATTCGTGTAAAGTTTTAACTGACGACACATAACATTTTATTGATTCCACAGACTTCAACTTTAACTGTAAAAACTGGATATAATTTACCACTGTATTCTCCTGAGCTGGCAGCACCGAACAATTGAAGTATTCACAAAAGTTGAAATATAACATCCAATGAGTTGCAAAGTTATTCAATGTACCTTGTGCATAGGCACTGGCTTGCGTCTTTCAAGCCTCAGACTCCAGGAATTATCTCATTCTTTCTGTAATTAAAATCACCAACTATTAGTAAATTTGAAGTGGAAGGTAAATATCAGGATATGTCACTTTGGTATGCCTCTAGTTAACTTAAAAAACTTGTCTGGGTTACCCTGCTCATTCCATCTTGATAAAATATTGGCTATGCGATTTTTTCTAGAAGGTATGTAGATCGCCCTAAATGCGCAATCATTAAAGGCTCCAATATAACAAATCTCCCTGAGGCATGCCTGTGCAAAGGTGTTGTTACTTCTACCTGAGTTTATAATTTCCACTGTTACCTTATTGTCACATTGGATAAGTAAATTTGTTCCGGCCACTTTGTGACCCCATAGCTTACACCCTAACATAACTGCCACACATTCCAACTCATTAATTTGTACATTTTGCATGCTTCTTAACCAGTTGGGTATTTTGCAACGAAAATATTCCCCTTCTGACCATCCATCTAGCCCTTGCAAGGACGCGTCTGTACTAAACAGTTTGTTAGGCCCTGTCCATTTTTCTCCGGTATGACGGAAATGCCATTGAATTGTGGCATCACATACAACCACCACCTGACATCCTGCTTAAATTCTGGTGACAATTGCTGTGTTCCTGTCTTCCCCATGATCTTCATCTGCGCTAGCAACCTAGAGAAGAACAGTCTACCTGACCTTACTGTTGTAGCACAGAAACTCAATTTCCCTATCAGGCTTTGGACTTGTTTCAGAGTTGCTGTTTCTTTACTAACCCAACTTAACAATTCCTGTTTTATTTGTTGTAGCCGTTCTGGCAAAATTTCGATTCTCATTAAAATTGTGTCTATCAAGATTCCCAAAAAGGGCATCCTTGTGGAGGGGAACCAGGCCTTAGCTTGTGCTTCCACAGCTCCTATCTCCTTCAACAGTTCTGCTAACTCTTGATAAGCCCTGTTTACCTTGTCCTCCATCTCCGCTCCTCCCAGGTCATCCAGGTAGTTAACGGAGTCCCATCCTCTTTTCTTGAAGATGTATGTTATCATGTCTGAAATCTTTTGACAGATCATTGCTGAATTAGTCAATCCCATTGGGAGAGTTACATCAAAGTATATCTTACCTTTGTGGGTATAACCCATCAAATGGATATCCCCCGCACAAATGAATATCTGTTTGTATGCCGTTTTCAGGTCACATTTGTACAGTTTAATTCTTTTGCTACCTTGTCTCTTATTAGTTTCAATAATGAATCCACATTAGGGAGCTTAAGCTTATATTGTTTACCTCTGTATGTGAATTTGTTGATTGCGTCATTAACACTTGCCCCTTGGGGAAAAGACAGGTCCATAATGACCCTCCTCTCTTGAGAGTCACATTTTTCCCTTGTATTCATTGGGCTAAATCTGGCCTGGCCATTGAAAGGATCATGATCAAAGGGACCAATTAATGTTCCCTTTTTTAGCTCTTTTTCAATGTACTGGTCCAGGTCTGATTGGTACTCCATTGCCCCTTTATGGTTAGGTGGAATGTTGCTATTACCTAACGGTTGCCCACACTCAATTGGGAACCCAAACTGCAACATTTCAATTAATTCCTTATCATGGTAATCTACCAGTTCCTCCTTTAACTTACCAATGTTCCATGCACTGTTTACTGGTATTCTTTCCCCATCTATGTTTGCTTTACCTGACTGTCTTACCTTTATATTGGCTTTAACATACTCCCACTTGTACCTGTCTTTGTCAACAAAGGCTTGCTTTAAATCTATTGTTCCCTTATGTAACCATATATTGTTCCTACCTGGACTGTCCGGTGGTGGTGGTGGCAGTTTTCTTCGGTCTTTATCACCATCTACAAGGAAATCACAGCAATCACACCTGTATTTACAACCACCATTAAACAATACCTTAAGATAATTTAAATAGGGGGCACCTATCATCCACTTGTGAATGCCCCACCCTCACACCTTTTTCCTGCCAGCATGCCTTACATACATGTTGCTTCAAAACTTCTTTACCACCAAACCTCCCTTTGTGGGTACCTGCTTCCTTACATATACCCCTGTTAAACTCCGCACAATAAAATAACTCGTCTCTTCTCTCCGTTTTTGAACCATTCTCTTTTCTTGATGCTATGTTACTATTTTTATTCTTTCCTACTTCTATCGTGTTACTTTGATTGCTAAGCCGCGAGACCTCCCTTTCCTTGACCAATTTAAATATTTGACATCTATCTAAGGCTCTATCCAAAATTTCATGTAAATTATCACCCCATTCCAATTCTGCTCTTTCCACTCTTTTCATAAGCACATCATACTGTTCTTTGAGCACCTCCAAGGCTGTATATTCTGCATGATACATTATTACTGTTAGTATCTGTAATCTAGCTTGTCGTTCTTCCTCATCCGCCATTTTATATATAATTTCTAACTCTCCTGCAGCAAACAGGTGTAAGTTTAGCTCTTCGAAAGTACACACTGTGGTGAATTCTCTATTCAATCTACAGTGAGGATATCTCATCACTCTTTTTATATCAGTATCATCAAATCTTGCAATCTTACCACTCTTCAGTTTTCCCACTTTAATAGCTTTCGGTGATTCTTCGTCACTGGTGTCTGAAACTGTGGTGTCTCTCGACCTGCCTCTTTTACCAAGCACGTCCTTGTTACTCCTGCCACTCCTCTCTGAAATAAGAGATGAGTTGTTCATGGCCCCGCTTATCACTCGCTTAATTTCATTCACCTTTGATGGTTTCAGATGACCTTTACCCATAGACACATCCAACAAGTTGTTAATTAACTCTTGATACTCACTTGTTGTCTTTGGACTGCTTTCTGCTGCTGGTTGTGACACTGACTTTCGCAGTTCCTCTGCTTCCAAGGAAAAAATTTCCGATAGGTTTTGCTCGTGCTCCTGCAACTTTTTGATTCACTGCATCCGTTCCTTGTTTGCCTTCTGCAACTGCTGTAGCTCACACTTATGGGCTTTTCTGTCACTACACATCTTAGATTTTCTCCTGTGCCTGGACTTCTGTAACACTCTCTCAAACCTATTCACCCTGTCTTGCGACTGAGCCTCCAGTTCTTCCAGTTGCTTTGTGTGCTTACGAGCCTTAGCCAACATTTCCTGTGATATTTCCTCTGCATCAGAACTGGTTAGACTACCAGAGTCCGAGCCCGAGGACCTTCTGGGTGTGTCACTATCAGTGCAATATTATCTGAGTCCAGTGATCTTACTTTACCATGATCAACGTTGCTACCTGATGGGTGCAAATCGACGCCATCTTGATTGTCGCTTTCGGACTCATTCAACGTTGGAAGTGGTGCCTTATGTTTGCCCCTCTTCCCCAGCATTTTACCATAGTCTTTGCCAGGCTTCATTTTTAGTCTTAAACTCGACCTAACCCCTCTCTCACTCGCCGAGTTTGATTCCGAACCTGAATCACTCGCACGTGTTTTGCCTCGCACACTTTTCCCGGGTATTGCACGGTTGGTTGCACTTGTGTTGCTTGGACTGACTAACTGAACTCGGGTGCCACCAGCAAATGACCGATTTTCACCTGTGCATAACTTTATAAGGGGCTGTAAACAGCGCCCTCTACTTCCTAAAGTGGCACCCGCTGTCTCTCATGATTAAGCAATTTGTTGTACAACAAATCTACCATGTGCGATGATAGGGTAGCTGGTTCACTTAGAGAACATAAGGCCGTAATTTGTAAAGCGCCTTTGATATTACATTTAACAGGAGTTTCGTAATTCGTAGAATTCAGGCAATAAAGACTTCAAAGCATCTTAGATGGATGTATATACCTAACTGTACAGGTCTTCCCTTAGCAACATCATCTGTCCAGCCTGAAAAGAAAACAATATTTTACTAATCTGTCATGGAGCGTTTACACTGCCCGACACCAAGACAGACACCGAGACAGGTACAGACGCAGATGAATTAACACAGGACCTTTTAGGAATCAGTGCTAACGTATGTCTTTGTGCAGTATGAACACCTCCGCACAATTCTATGCAACCCATTATTATCGTTCTCTTTATCAGTCGCAGTGTCGGGCAGTGTGAAGATACCATAGCATACCTAAAGAGAAAAATCTTCAAAATAAATACCCTTGTCTATGTCATGTCCTCCTTCAATGACAAAAGCACCGGAACCTTTCCGTTTTATCTGCAGCCAAACTGGTGAGACATACGTGAATTTGTTTCCAAAGATTTTTGCTACGTCATATCCATGATTATTCCACTGCAGAGAAAAAAGAATATCATATTTAGTTCACTTTGAAAACAGTTTTCACTTCAAAACACTGTCCATGCCTGAGATAAAACCCAAACTACGATTATCAGAAATGTGGAAAAAAACTTAGTGAATATATGAACATTTTTACTCACCGGAGTAACATAGGCTAAAGTTTGTCCGTTAAAATGTTTGATTTCTCTTTCCGTTTCACAGTAAGCTTTATATTCCTTCAACACATCTTTGTATTTGATTGTCTCACTCACCAGACCACGTTTAACAACAGACTCGGTTGCCACTTGCACCTGAAGAAAATACATACATGACTACACATTGTGACAGTTCTTTCTTTAATATATTTAATGTCTTTTAAAAGAACAAAACTTTCACATTGGCTGCAGGAATATGTTGTAGCGTTTAAGCGTACAGTATCTGACGATTCTCAACTTCCGGCAATTTCAATAATGCCTCACCTTCGATTCTTTATTTGCCTTCTTTTTGCTTTCTCTGTTACTTTTTGACAATGTCGCTCCGGTATAGTGTGGGTAGAGTAACATAAGAAAGCACAAAACGACTACAATTTTCGTGCACATAATACTTGTGCTAGTCGTAGAATAGCTCTTATTCATTCCTTTGTTGATTTCTGCAAATGAACAATTCATGGATTCATATCTTGGAAATCTACAACATTTCTGAACTGCCGTGTCAAAAATGGTATCTACTTTGTTTCCCAATAACTTACGAGGACGCAAAATTGAAAACTAGTCTTTTGATTCTATAGAAAATGTCCACGTTCTACATAATATGATCCTTTCCTACATATTTTTTTAAAGAATTACGACGGTACACTACAGTGATGGATCTAGGGAGGGGGGACAGCCCGTTACTATGGGCGAAAATCTCTTCATTTTCTTGTAGTTTTCGGGAAAAATTGGTCCAATAGTAGGTTGGTGTTCCCTTAGCGATTGGCACCCCCACCGCGGGAAATCCTGGATCCGCCACTCTCATTGCGCATTCTTCACCAGATATATCTGAGAGTAATGGTGTAATTGTAACTGGATGGAAATAGGGGTGTGCCTTTTTCATTTTAGGATCCATTCTCTTCCCGCTCGGGTTAACGTTATATTTAACTCGAGTTACCACCTCCAAATCAGATTCTAAGCCCATAACTCGAGTTGGAAAGCCTTCTAACTTGAATTAGCCAGCCGTATATATTTAGCGCCATTTGGCGGGAGATTAAACATGTTCCAGATCCGTTACTATCTATAAACGTCATAATTGATGCATCAT
>JBCAUG010015602.1:0-10929 GCA_038406175.1 Haplosyllis leylae
TATAGGCATATTTTATAAACAGTTGTGAAAGTAATGGAAGAGAAATTCTCATTTTTCTGTTTTTCCAGTTTACCTGCGATCCGCCACGGCGATCCCTCCTGAAAGCCGCCTCTAGAAAGAAATATGGCAGGATATCCTTTTAGGAATAAGAAGGCTGTCGTGCTACTTGACTTTTGTCAGTTGAAATAGCATCCAACATTTTGAAGCCCTGGATTAGTAACTGAGGACTTTGAAAAGCGACTCATAACTGTCAATCTGAATAATATTCTGCCTGAAGGCTTCCATTTAACATGTTGTTTCATAGTTGTTTGAGCGTGTCATTGGCGGATCTAAGGGGGGGGGTATCAGGGACGCACCCCCACCCTCTGGGTCCAATTTCTTTCATTTTCATGCAGTTTTCGGGAAAAATTTGGCCAAATAATAGGTTGGCGCCCCCCCATTTTATGGCTCGTTCACATTGCACGGAACCGGGAACAGGAACAACGGGACTGGGAATGGGACTGGAAAAATGGGTATAGAACCCATTTGCAAATTTCCCATTCCCGTTCCTGTTCCCGGTCCCGGTCCCCCTTCCCTGCAGTGTGAACAGTTCTGCATTATATATACAAACCCATTTTTCCCGTTCCCGGTCCCGTTTCCGTGCAGTGTGAACAAGCCATTAGGGGTTAGCGTCCCCCCATCTTGGAAATCCTGGACCCGCCACTGTACCCTGTTTATGAAGTGCAATGTGATTCTTAGTTAGTGTTGGCCTTCAAGAATCTTTGTTTCAGAAGGGCTTTTTAGGTACATACTGAAGTAAAAAAGGCACAGCAGAATCAAAAGCTTTCTGGACACCTTCCAGAGATCAGAATAAGGTGGACTATATCCTAAAGCTGACTGCCCATTGTGCAGACCCCAGTCTTCATATATCTAGAATTTTTTTTTTTCAATTTTCTCGAATTTTTTACTTGACATCTTAGGGTAACATGTGTGACAATCGAAATGTAAAGATTAAAGCGGAAACGTCTGCCCAACTTTTCATGTATCTGACTGATTGGCATTTCAGAATTACAGCATCTTTATCGTGTCCCATGATCCTGCACAAATATCCACTGGACACTCAGTCGTGTCCCATGATGTTTGAATCCTGTAAGTAAAATCACCTAGCGAAGAAATGCGGCATCCAAACAGCAGCAAAGCCACACAGACCGTCTATTCCTTCTACATATTAAAATGTACTATGTACGTTGCTTGTACAAAACATTTTGTTTTATTTTGTTTTTCTGATATATGAAATCATCGTAATGAGGAAAAGATGAAAGTATGGCATTGTTGCTGGCGCACTAGCGATCTTGTAACTTAATTTCAAACAGTATAAAAATTAATTTATCTTTCTATCATTTGGGCGACTTTTTCAGAGTAACAGCCACCCTTGCTTGCCCAATGAGGCTGCATAAGTATCCACTGGATACACAATATTGTCCAATGATGTTTGAGTCTTGTAAGTAGTAAGTGCCCAAAGTGGACAACTAAAATATTTGTGATCAAGTTGTTCCATACCTGGATCACAATATTATGAATGTTGAATGTCATGTGGATCCCTACTCTGAAAATTCCAAAGAACCTAGTTTGAAAACAGTTTTTCTCCTGACAAACTATTATAAATGCCTCGATTTCTTTTCAAGAAAGAAATATACAAAAGTAGGGACCACAATTTTCTTTTTGCTTGGAGGAGACAAGCTGTTTTGAGGGAATGGTCTGTCACATGGCTACGCTATTTCCTAACATATTCTTGGGCTGTATAACAGAAAGCTTGGCATCGATGTACAGTAAATACATGAAATGTTGTCCTTTTCAAGATCAAAAAAATAAGTAACTGTGGGGAACTTTGTCATTTGTAACTTAAGATTGTCATTAATTTGCCCTGTTGTATTTAAGTTTGGGAAAGAATATTCCGCTCTTTGCACGATATAAATTCACCCGTGTATTTATTTTCTGCATGCTTTTTACACTCGAGCTTTGAAGAAAACTAACGATTTTGATGTGTATTTTAACAAGATTTTAAATACAAAAACGAATACGTTAATTATGCAGATTGATGACAAGATACCTATCCTGAAAATATAATAGAAACAGTAGCAATTGACTAAATTTGGGAATTTTGACAATTGTTTATCTTTTCTTTAACTAGGCAATAACAATACCTACTTGAATACTTTAAGATTCATTTTCCTTAGATTATCTAATAAAGACTTTTGAATGATATTAAAAGAAAACTGGAGGTACATTGTCTGTCTGCATTGAATTAACCAAATGTAAAACCTACTTTGTATTAAAATCAGTACGAGATAAGGCCATATTTATGCATGTGTTACTGTTTTTCAAATCGCAAGATTCATTCCATCTGTGAAGTACTTCACTGCGAAAAAAGGCTTACCCAGGGAAACAATGTAACTCGAAATTAATACACCATTCTTTCGGAAACTATCAGTTGCAATCACCACGAGTGGTGTGTGCTCAACGTCAACAACAGTCGTCACGTTAACTTTTGGGACGGATGATACAACATTCGAGTACAACCTTCGAGTTTTTCCTTAATTACCAGAAGACAAAGTTGACAGATCTGGCAATTTCTTCGTTCCTATTTTCTTCTATGTTAATTTTTTTTGCAGGCAGCGGTAAATTTGGTGTGATATGCTACTCAAGCCTCAAATTAATGATATGTATTAAAAGAACTGACATGTCAAGATATGTACCAAAAAATGAAACTTAAACTGAAACACAAAAATGCCAGCTCTGTCAGATCTGTAAGATCTGGCAATTACGGAAAAACATGATTACAGAATAAAAACGAGAGACACATAAATCCGTTAGATTTTCATCAACCTCCAATTCATGACTTCCTATTTTTTTCGCCTGAATATTGATAATAATTGATGGAAACCCCTAAAGTGGATAACCAGTTAATCCAAACATGAAATATTCCTTCATATATTCAAATTGTAAGAGTAGGAATGTAATTAGCTCCACGTTTTGTTATATTTAGATATTTGTTATTCTTGAAAAGAAATGTCCATTCCCAAGTATTTGTAACATGACGTGCTTTTTGAACTAATGTTTTTAAACCAACAGCAGTGTTTTAGGTATTCCTTACCCCAAAAAAGGAGAAAAAATATTTAAAATTTCTAATTGAAAAGTACATTGTTTTTATGTTTATTATACTTACTTCACCTTCCTTTACAGTTGGCTACACAATGGACCATATATTGTACGAATGGCTGCCCTCGGCAGTAGAGTTTGATGAAAGTATTCAGCTTCCACAGTTTAGCCTGGTGAACTTCACACTAGAAAACTGTTCTCAAAACTATACCACAGGTAAATTCCAACTGTCATTTTGAGAGTCTGTTGTCATAGTTCTGATCTGAGTTCGTAAGTCTTGAGCTCAAGTCATTATGCATTGTCATTGATCCACTTCTGCTTCATGAACAACAAGCATTGACAACGATCGCTGAGTATTTCCAGAAGTTAAAACTTCGAATTTTATCGAACTATTTTTTTCACTTGCAGGTGCCTACCCGTGCCTAGCGGTGAAATTTGTCCTCAAGAGGGACATAGGTTTTTACATGATTCAATTATACGTTCCCAGTGTACTGATCGGTAAGACGTTACATTTAGACCACACATTTAGAACAAGTACCGGTATACCTTTGTAATTCATGCCAAGGGCAAATGAAAATTTGATTGCTCAGTTACGGTTGATTATTTGTGATGGTGCGAGCGATAATTTTGTGTGCCGGCAAAACTGTCTGCAAGTATCGTGAATTGTGCAGCTTGATGAAATATTTTCAGTGATATTATCGTGGGTAGCCTTCTGGATTTCCGTGGATGCCATTCCAGCTCGCGTTACCATTGGCTTGTTGACGGTACTCACCATGACTACTCAGTCAACGGGCTCACGATCACAGCTTCCACGAGTCTCCTACATCAAAGCCATTGGTAAATCCGTCTGACTGTAGTTTTCGAAAAGTATTGAACAGCAAATGGTTTTTGTGTGATTTTTAAAGCCATTATTTGACAACGCCTCCTTACAGATGTGTGGATGTCCGTTTGTTTGATATTTGTGTTCGCCTCACTGCTCGAGTTCGCCGTGGTGAACGTTTTTTCTCGGAAGGAAGTCCGACAAACACGGCGCAATAGCTTTCGGCACAAACGACCGAACCTCAATCACAATCGTGACGAAGAGATAGCACTAGAACAGGTACGCCGTTGGAATCCTTATGCGATTACGATGTCAACTGTAATGACTGTTAGTATGTTGATATCGATAACATTTATGTTAGAGAGATCTGACGCATTATCACCGTTCAGTTTAATTGTTTCATTACAAGAATCCAACTTAATGAGTGTACCATTATCGGATTTTATAAAAATTGTGTAATTCTTCCGTTTTACCTTTTCAGATAAATATTGTGACCCATAACGGGAGAGACTTTAGGGAAATGCGGGATAAACGATATTGTAGAGACCCTGAAGGCAGACACAAAGCCAGATACATAGACAAACTGTCCCGCAAACTCTTCCCTCTAGCATTTCTATCTTTTAACTTAATATACTGGCTTGCCTACATATTAGGATAATAAAGTGTCGAGTAAATAATAGTAAACGACACAAAACCATGACAGGAATTCTACAGCAGTTGTCGAAATGATTCATAAGAGATTCGTAGAATCAACCAGGACACTCCTTACAAATGAGTGACGTCACAATGGATGTATTGCTGTGGCAACGGATCGAGATTACAATTTCCCTGGCAACTAGACTGTGTTAAATTTCTTTAAAGCTAGCAGAGCCATGTCAAGCCATTTACGAGGAAATGGACCTTTTTTATGTATAAAATGTGTACAGTATCATAACGCAAACGGTTCTTCATCCTTCATTGTGTGAGAACAAAAAATTCAGAAATGTGTAAAATCTTCATCAAATGTTTGTACTATGTAGGCGTCGATCATCCATAACTTAGTGCTATGATATATTCTAAATAAAAGTATCATTATATTTGTATTACGGTCGCAGCAGGACAAATCTGTGAATCACAATAGATTTGTGATTACTCAAATTGCACTTTTAATTGTGGATAAAATCCCAAAGTAACTTCAGACGCAAAACTATGCTCAACAAATAGCATGACAAACCTTCGACTGGAACATTTCACAGATGAATTCATGTTTCAGCAAACGAAATTGCAGTTACGAAACCGGATACACCTGATAAATTTCAATTTGTTTAGGAGAATCATTCCCAGTGAAATCTGATATCTAAACGCATGATATATGGTCACTTGCAGCCTCTATTTAACTGGATTGTCCCCAGACTTCGACACACACACACACACCAGCTCCTGTCCGTAAAAGTGAGGAGCTCGTGTGTGTGCAAATCTGTGGACTGTCCAAAGAACAGAACACGACAAAGAACTTCGCATCAATAACGCAAAAATAAAATTATCTTTGACAACTATTCCAAAAAAGATAAACATGATTCGCATGATACAAAGTTGGGATCCTATATTTGAAGACTAAAATGTTATTTGAAGTTTCACATTTTGCATTGTAACTGGACTTTCTTGGAAACAGCCATTTGTTAAAAAAATATATGAAAGATGGAATGAAAAACAAATGAAACAGTATTGTTCTTCTGGGGTATTCTTTTGGCAGAGTCCCCATAAAACATATCATGCTACATTGACGCCATTACGCCCCTATATATTTGCATATGTAATTTGTTGCGACCACCCCAATTCATTTTTGTCGCAAGTAAGTTTTTTGTAATGACCCCATTATATAGATATTTGTAGAGGGTATCAATAAAGCCTAGTCAGTGAAAATGAACAGACATGTAGATTTTATGGAGATATACTTTAATGTAGTATCAAAACATTTGTTAAATTGGGAACCAGGTGTGATACGTTGTTTGCATGGTTCACATGTATCTAAGGGTGCTTATCGTTACAGATTCTTCTTTGTATTTACTACCAGTAGAATAAAATTCAATGATTTGGAGTTTTTTCCTTCTGTTTTGAAATGATGTAACGGAAAGGGTTGAACTTTTGTCTTTCGAACGAAAACATTTGTTTTGGATGTGTGATTACTGTAAACAAATAAACGTAAACAGAGCAAACTGTACAGCCATTTTTGTAGCACAACCTTTTTGTATAAAGGGACAAACAAGAAGTTCAAAAACGAGTACCTGTACATAGTCACTTTTCAAAGTGTTTCTTACCTATTTGGATGTTTTGTTTAACTGAGGATAGAAGTGTGTAAACAATATAAGTCAGTACCTGTATAATACTAATCAATCTGGATATACCTGCTTCGTTCTTGTGTCCAAAGTGTCCGTCTCAAATATCATCACTCCAGATTAAAATTTAAATGTCACCACTGAAATGAATGCTTGGTTTATCGAGCTTAAAAATATTTTTTTCAACAATAAATAATTATCATCAGCAGATGGATCCTTAGGACATAAGCAAGCTTTTAACTATTTAAAAGCTTCTAGCAGGCATATCCTTGATAATGTTTGCTATTAATTATATAACTGTAGTGTTATTTAAAGATTAGTTACTTACAATTGTGCTAAATTGCAGTATGTTTGTAATGCATACAAAGCTAACCGAACTCTACTTTTCTATACCTCCTCACCTGTATATAAAATACAATGTCTGTGAATGGAATTCAGAAACAGACGGTACAAGAAGTGTTTAAATATGCAGTGTCCTGCACAGTGATGTACATCATGTTTCACTCACAAACTAATTTTATTAGTTTGAGTTCTGAGATACCATGACAGGATAATGTGCACTAAAAAGATTCTTCTTTCCAAAGCGTAATTATTAGAATTTGAATGCATTTAACACCCAACACACACATTTTAACTCCAATGCCTCCAGGTGGAATTGATTTAAAAACAAAACTGACACATCTTTGATATTTTTCATAATGAATTACGGAATTTGTCATATGCTCTGATTTGCTTCACTGAGTGATGCAAATATATCAATGTTTTCTATGTATCACTATCCTGCAGATGATTGTATGTGGTGAAAGGAAATTAAACTTAGCTCCTTAGGTTAGGCTTTGTTTATTGCATAAAAGTTTACCACTAATGTAAGTTCATCATTTAAACCAGTAATAGTGGCGTTTACCTGATGCTTAAATTATAGTGTTTTGGGGCCGGTTTCTTCATCAAAACAAAAGACTCATGATTTCTGAGAACAATGCTAATAAACTGTATTCTGCTAGACTTTATGTATACTTATTGATTATGGCACTACAAGAGAAACACTTCATTTTTATGTTTCTGTTATGCTGAAGTGAACGTTTGGTTGTAAGTGACAAACGTGTGGTCTTCCAAGACTATGTATTTGTAAATGGTGTTAAAATGGCAGGTTTAAATGTTTTGGCAGCTTCCAAATATTTTTTAAAATTCTTGCTGAAGCGACATTTGATTGCGAATTAATTTGCCGGAAAAAAATTATTGTTGCTAGTAGGTTAATTACATAATCCGAAATGTATGGTGTGTCAATGAATTAGAAGGTGAGAACAACAGAATTTCCACAATGCTCTCAGTTTCTTATGGCCAATTACTGCTTCCATAATGCACTCTTAAAAAATGCAGCGTCATTATCGGGATATGAGAAAATAATGATGAAATGAAAGAGGATATCAACTCCTCATAAAAAATAAGTTACAGATGCCATAACAGTGATAACCTAACTAAACTTGCCATATGTCATCTTTAAATTACTTTTTGCAAAGTTGTATTTGTTAGGTTGGTCTTATCATCTTACACCCACCCCATCTCCTGATTCTGAGTCATGTAGTTGAAAATTTAAAATGGGCAAAAGAATTTATAAGTTTAAACAAAAAGCAACCCATTGTTATGTTTTCTCATGCAAAAATAGTTATTTTTATTGCAAACATCATTCTGTAAAAGAGCATCATGCTATGGTTAACAGTACATGGTTGATTTTTTAATGGCAATAAATGAATTCTTTCATACGAATAAAAGTTGTCACCTAGATTACTTTCTTGAGTTTAAAAACCAGAAACCAGAATGAAACCAAAATTCACTCCAAATACTCAACATTATTTAGTTTGCATGTACAGCTTAATCAATGGTAAATAGTTTGATTTCAAAACCTCTTAATAGCGGTGTCATGTTTCGAGCTTGAATGTTGTGAATGAATTGAGATGTCATGACTAATTCCGTTCACTTTAATTTAGAAACGAAAACAGTGGTTCTACGTTTATACCCCATGCAGGGGTTGTGTTGGTCATTTACACTAGTGCCAACACCCCACCATTGAAAAAAGAACATTGCAGTACAGATTTGCCATGACCTACCTATATTCCTCTCACTTCATAAAATATTGAAAAACAGTAGTGTTACATGGTTTCATTGCATACACAATTTATGCACTATTGTCACATTTCACCATAGATTCCTATTTGAAGTTAAACTCATTAAAATTGTGAATGCTGTCAAGCCTCACCTTGGCCATGGTCTGGTCACCCTAAGGGACCTTCACTGCTGACGATTTTAAATTTCAACTTCATACGAGGAAATAGAAAATTCCCGTTTCCAGCAGTACAATGTAAAATCGGAGGCTCCTTTTCTGTCATCTTGGCATACATATGAATAATGTCACAAATTTTCTTTCAGTCATTTGGATCTGATGATCTCATCTCTTAACTATCGCTATGTGTGTGTTACTTGGGAAATCCAAGATCTTTATGGTCATGTTCCATTGGTTCTAGCTAAATGATCTAAGTCAAAGTTTAAGTGGCACAGCAACAAAAGACAATTTAAGGTAGCCCAAGTAGCATATGTCTTAATAGCTCAGAGAGAAGAGCATTAGACCTGAATGGCTGAGGCCCCAGGTTCAATACTCACTGGGGCAACATTTTATTGCTTGATTTCTTTGCTCTCATGTAGCAAAGCCTCTGATGCCAATATTGCCAATTCTATGTGTTTGTGAAAAACTCATTTGAGCCACTTGATTTTTCATCTAACAGTGCTGACTCCGAATTTCACTGCATGTAAAACAGCGAGAAAGCATCAACTATGAGATTTTTCAGAGTAAATGACGTTCTTATCATAACTTCAGAGCTCAGAGTATTTGAATGCTATGAATGCTTGAATTACTAAACAGATAATGACCCAGGTAAGAGCATTCGCATGCTCCATTGATTCCTGCTAAATGATTAAGATCCAAAAAGTCAAGCGGTCAAAGACAACATAAGGATAGTCATTGAAGCGGTGCAGAAAGATTCTCTTACTTGCAAGTGTCAGGTTAGTTCAGTAAATAGAGTATTTGACTGAAACCATGAAGCCCCAGATCTAATCTCCCTGGAGTCACCTTTTGCTCCTGGAAATTTTTGTTATCATGTAAAAAGGCCTTTTTATGCCAATATCGCAAATTTAGTCTGTTTGTAAAAAAATCCCGAATGACTATTTATAGTAACTTCAAAAACAAGTGTCAAGAAAAGTAATTCAGTTTAAATAGGAAAAACTCAAATGTTCCTTCCGAGAGTTTCCATATTCCTGAAAACTGATCTTTATAATTCAAATCGAGCTATCAATAAAGTTTCATTTAATTCCTTAAATGACATTAAGATCTACCGAGCAGGAAGAAGGAACAGCTTCATCGATTATGACATCATCGATCGCATCATTTAGGATCTCCAACAATTACACATTTGAATTTTTCTTGGGACAAAACCCATTTTTGAACACTCATTCCAAAATTGAAAATTTCATCTATTTGCACCTGAACGCACCGCTGATTTATTTATCTATTTATCGATAATAATGGCCGTAACTAGGGCAAGACCATAGTAGATTTAAGCACCAATTTCTAAGAAAACTTCTGAAAGAAAAATTGAAGTGGTCAGCACCATTTCCAATGTAAGCAAAAAAGGAGAAGTTCCAGTACCAGCTTTTCATATTTTCTTGGGGGAACATTGGAGTTTATAAAAGTGCTTCATGTATCTATTTCATTCATGGCTTTATGCTGGCCATTCATTGTTTGGGCTTTGTTTGTTAAACACCTTGTTCTGTGGACTGTAACTGGAGAAAAATCAATAACTATGAGCGAGACTCCAGGTGGGGAACTGCAGTGCAAACCGTGAGTGCAAGCACCGGTCTTTCATCTTGGACACTTGCAGGTGTCTTCATTTTGTGCAAGTTGTAAAGGATTTGTCAAAATATCAAGTCCATTTGTTCTTTTGTTTCTCTTGAGTGAAGTATCCTTTAATTTATCAGGAGAGGAAAGTCCTATCAAATTGATTACGCGTAAACTGCACAATCGTACTACTAGATGGCAGCATTGACATTATGTCGAGTGTAATTGTCAAAAGGTTGGAGCCCGTCAGTACAAAAATAAAATAGTCCTGTGACAGACTGAGGTCATTTAAATGACAGTTATGCGAGCTACCATGTCAGAAGGGATGTGTTCCCTCTACAGATGCAGGGTGGACACGACTTTTCATGCCTATAAAAGGCCTATAAAAGCAACTGTCGCAGCCAAAAGCAGGCAGTCAGGGTTGGGATCAGAGTCTGGTACTCGAAGTTGGACTTTGACTAAGTCGTCTACCCTCTGAGAGCCCTAGTCATGACATTCTTCTCGGGCACCAATCCATCGCCCCCCCACTGAGGTCTTCAATAAATATCTTGTGTTGTTGTTAGTTATTAGTTTGTCATACTCGCAGAGTAGTTATCTGTCATTACCGACAAGTCATGCGCATTGTTGAATTCACTGAACACCGTACAAATGGTAATTCTGTTGTAAATTGCCATGTGGCCTAGGAGCCTCATGCATAAGGTTATTGAGTAACTCCGGGATGAGGACCACCACCACTTTGTCGAGTGACTAGTGATGCCACACCCAAGATC
>JBCAUG010015624.1:0-10929 GCA_038406175.1 Haplosyllis leylae
TTCCCCCACCCCCATCGAATGCCCCCCCCCCCCTATGAACTGACAAACAAACTGAAACTATTACCTTCCCCCATCCTTCGGATACGGGCGGTAACAATGTAATTTTGTGCTACCAAATATTAACGCCTGGCTTATCTCTACACACAACCCATTTTTGGTTTATTTTCCTAGAACATTTAGCAAAAACGGGTTGATTCTCCCTTTTGTAGGTTGATGAGTCATTCTGAAGGGACAATCCTGGACCTGAACCTGTCACCTCTGATTTGTGCACTTCCAGCTCGCATAATGAAGATCTTCTAACAACATGTAACAATGATTTATTTCCTCGTTTCAGGTGTTGACATCGTACTGGACCCTTTATCTGGCGACGATTCTATGAAAAGTTCCAGCCTCCTTAAACACATGGGCAGAATCATACATTATGGTGAGTAGTTAGAACCCTTAAACACATGGGCAGAATTATACATTATGGTGAGTAGCTAGAATCCTTCATCAAATTCCCATTCATTGACGGATCTAGCGGGGGTGCAGGGGATGGGCTCCTGAATTTCTTCATTTTCATGCAGTTTTCGGGAAAAAAAATGGTCAAATGGTAGCTTGACACCCCCTCTTAGGAGTGGGTGATCCCCCGGGGAAATCCTTGATCCCCCACTACTATTGTTACAATCCTGTGTGGCCTAATATATCCCGTGAAACTCGTCAAGGAATGGCTGGTGTCCTTAAATACCCTGATAATACTTTGTTGTTGTTAGAAGGTAGCCAGTGTCCTTACATACTTAATATATTGCATACAAATTGATATTACATGTGAGCACCCTTAATATACATAATGATACACCTTGGCGGTGGATCAAAGGCTGTCAAAAACAGGTAACAGGCCTTGGAGACAGGCCGTGTGTGTGTTGTTGGTTTTGTATCCAGGGTACTGGGCATAAGAATTGCATTCATCATCATGTCGTTGTGTCACTCATACGCGTCACAGTGGTCGATCTTTAAAGAATTTAGGGTGCGCCCCTCATTCTTGATAACTCGAATGTTTTAATTTTATGGGAATTTAAGAGAATTATTTGTGAAAATAGGGTTGGCGCCCCTTACCGACAGCCCTGGATCCGCACCTCTAGACGTTCGCACTTATGGTGTGTTCACACTGGACGACACCGAGACTGATCACGAGACCTATGAAATGTCTGGGCCAATGGCATTAGTGATATTGTCTCGGTGCAGTGTGAACACCTTCATACATTTCTATGTAAGCCATTTTAATCGGTCTCGGTATCGGTCTCAGTCTCACTCAGTGTGAAAACATCATTAATCTCCTTTGTATCATTAGATAACGAGACGGTGAAAAAGCAGGAACCAAAGAAAGTGTCAAATATTCCGATTTGATTTTAACATATTTGGTGCAAAGTCATAAATATCTTTTGAAACATTTTCCAAAAAAAAAAAAACTTTACAAAGGAGACTGCACAAATTTTTCACATCTTACGTTTGTTGGAGTCCAATTAACATACTTTCACTTTTGATTTCTTCGGGCTCCATAAATAATTAGATCTTACACAGTTTTACTGAAAATAAATAATTGGGCATCTTGAGCCTGGTTACAGTCATGATCACATAACAACATGTTTCATCCCACGCAAAAATGTAAAGCGCCAATGTCAGCATTTATTTTTGTATAGAGTAACAGACAAAAAAGTGAGATGGCCCGGTTTTTGGCCTGGTGCAGTAAAAAGTGAAGCGACATGAAACAAACATCATGGTAAATCATACTGATAATCCAGACGTTTCGCTTTACGTGCAGAAACGTTCAGAACGTCAAGGTCATCGTCATCGTCTCCGTTTCAAGTTCCTTTTCTTTTTCTGTATTGGCGGATCTAGTGGGGTGAGCGAGGGACGCGCCCCCACCCTGGGCCAAAATCTCTTTAGTTTCATGCAGTTTTCGGGGGAAAATTGGTCAAATAGTAGGTTGGCACCCGCCCCCCCCCCAGGATGGGTACCCTTTCTGGGAAATCCTGGATCCGCTACTGACTCGGTATCTTTTTTCTTTCCTGTTTCGTTTTTTCTTTCTTTCTCTCGATTTTCTCTCGGTTCTTTCCTTTTTTCCTCTCTTCATCCATTCGTTTTAATTTTGTTTCCTCCTTTCCCTCTTTCATTTTTCTGTCGTTCTTTTCTTCCTTCTCTGCCTTTCTTCTGTCGTCTATCGACCTATTCCTCCTTCTTTTTTCCATTCGTTAATTCTTTCAATCTCTTCATCTTTCCTTCTGTCTGTCTCATTCTTTCTCTCTCTCCACTTTTTTCCACTCTTTCATGAGAAACGGAATTGGTTTCATCATCCAGTATCGTTTGTTCTGATTTACTGAGGCGGCTGGTAAAAACTGGATACAACAAGTTATGCCATCACTTCATCACGTCTTCATCGAAAAGATCTTTGTGGTTTGTTTTTTATGAGTCTGGGTTTTTTTTACATGAAATGTGTCAGATAACAGCGAAAAGCTGTTGAGACCCTTATTGCACCGAGAAAATCTTGAAATTTTCAGTTTTGAGAAAACGCGTGTTTAAAAATTTTCAATTGGAGACATTTCTCTCAGGTTCAGAGGCGGATCTAGGATTCCTCACACGAAATTTTTCTGCAAAAATACATGATATTGAGAACAAAAATTTGCACGGGAAAGGGCAGCTGGAGTTACTGGAGTCACTCAGATCAGTTACTGAGTTTTTTTTTAAATTTTCTCTCTTGTAGTTTGCTGGAACGTAATTTAAAATTTAAAAAACCTTTGGCAATTTGTTAATGTTCCTCCACTTTCAGTATAAGTATGGAAATGTTTTTATGACACGTTTCCCCTCCTCTACAAAAATGTTCATTTGATGGGGCTTGTTCTTGGAATTTTTTTACCAAAATTAATCTTGCCCTCTTTGTCTGAAATCCTTGATCACTGGATAGCACCATGGTTTTATCTAGCTAAGCTAATTAATGCTCTAATAATTTCGAGGCGTTGTGGTTTGTTGTCATTGACCTAATTAACGCTCTATTTAACTATTTTTTTTAGGATGCGCTAATCAGGTGAAGCACCGAGGTTTTATTAAGAAGATTATCCACTGGTTTCACCGTAAGGAGATTCGCCCTGATGATCTAGTGCCGCATAACCGCGCACACTGCGGCTTCGACCTGGTCAGTAACCTACACATTTATGACCTAATTATTGCTCTCTTTAATATTTGACCACACATTACCACCATTGGCGGATCCGAGGGGGCTTCACTGACGCCCCTCCCCCTGTCCGATTTCTCTCATGATCATGCAGTTTTCGAGAACATTTTGGCCAAATACGCTGGCGCCCCCTGTCTGGGAAATCCTGGATCCGCCACTGACTGCTTTGACATTGTGAGAAAACTATTTATTTGAGTCATTAATCTGTAATTATAGCTCCATATTATTTAGGAGTACACATTCGGAAACGTTGACTTGGAATAAAAACCTGTTAATGACCTACTATTCGGACCATTCGGACATTTACATTCACGTTCTTCCACCTTTTGGTCACTTTTCGAAAGGCCCGCTACTGCTACTGTGTAGTAACTCAAGCGTAGAGGGACAACACACCACCAAGAGTCATCACAACCAGTGCCGCCCCAACTTCACGATTGTGTTTTATGTTACAGGTCATAACCATTGTTGTCCCTGCTATACGATATGACAGCTTGCACCCAGTTCCACCCCTGCTTCACGATATGTTTTATGTTGTAGGTCGCTGCCATGCGAGAACCCGACCGTATAGAAGCGACCCTCCTGAAAATAATCGACCTTTATAACGAGGGTAAAATCAAACCAAGGATAGACTCTGTATGGTCTTTCGATGCTGTGAGTAAAAACAGTTTGTTTTATTTGTTCTTCTTCACCATAATCTTTCCATCACAAACACATACGGGTTCAGGCAGAACGACATGCAATTTCGTTTTTTTTATAGAAATGTTTATTCCCTCGCCTGTCTCTTGTAAGGTGACGAAAGTTACCACTTTTCTGACGACAATTGATTATTTTGACAAATTCTCACAACAGACCTGTTTTGGCTTATTTGATGGAATAAAGTTTGTCAATAGAAGATTTTTTTTTTGTAATTTTTTAATGGTACAGGTTGGACAAGCGATGTTACGGCTTGAAGACAGAGAGAATGTAGGTAAAGTTATACTGAGTACAGAGGAGTATGAAGATGCGAACTCATTTCATGGAGAAGATGTAAGTATTGTCCACCATGAAAGACAGGGCCACATCCAATGATCGGCCAAACAACCGCGCAACACAGTAGCACCCTTCCACCCTCCACCATGAAATACAGTATAATTTCTGTACAATGGCAGAAACAAAGTTAAATACAGTGAACCCCCCACATAATGGCCAAACCACACAGCACAGTCGAACACTGTACTGGTGGCTGCGCAATGATAGAATTCTATTGTAAAAGTTCACGTTTGTGATCACATTGAAGAGAACCCGTTTTTGGCTTGTTACTTCACGAGAGTTTGAAGTTACTGTGTCATATTTTAGGTTCGTTATAGAGAAACCCCCATCAAGAAAGACTCGAGCTGGAGGGGCAAGAGGGGCACGTGGCCCTTCAAAAAACAGGACTCCACCTCATCATGGCCTCTCAGAAAACAAGATTCAGTCTCCTCCAGCAGGTAGGTTATCAACCCTCACACTGTCGCCACCCTCACAACTCAGAAAACAAGATTCAGTCTCCTCCAGCAGGTAGGTAATCAACCCTCACCCTCACCCTCACCCTGTCACCAGCCTCACAACTCAGAAAACAAGATTCAGTCTCCTCCAGCAGGTAGGTTATCAACCCTCACACTGTCACCACCCTCACAACTCAGAAAACAAGATTCAGTCTCCTCCAGCAGGTAGGTAATCAACCCTCACCCTCACCCTGTCACCAGCCTCACAACTCAGAAAACAAGATTCAGTCTCCTCCAGCAGGTAGGTTATCTAGTCCTCACTGAAACCCTCACCTACTGTCTACCCTCACCCTCACAGCGCAGAAAACAGGACTCAGTCTCCTCCAGCA
The DNA here is from genome assembly GCA_038406175.1 of Haplosyllis leylae. Taxonomy (NCBI): domain Eukaryota; kingdom Metazoa; phylum Annelida; class Polychaeta; order Phyllodocida; family Syllidae; genus Haplosyllis; species Haplosyllis leylae. The sequence goes on from JBCAUG010015624.1 coordinate 5,061, forward strand.
GGTAGGTTATCCACCCTCCTCCTCATCGAACCCACGCCCATCATGCCTCACCCACTAGCCACCCTAACAACTCAGAAAACAGGATTCAGTCTCCTCCAGCAGGCAGGGTATCCAGCCTCCTGCTCACTCCTAAACCCTCACCTCACCAACTGGCCACCATCACAGCTCAGAAAACAGGATTCAATCTCCTCCAGCAGTAGGTTATCCATCCTCACCTAAATCCTCACCTACTGTCTACCCTCACCCTCACATCGCAGCAGGAAGCACCAGGTCTCTTCCAGCAGGTAGGTTGTCCATTCTCACAGGCTCCCAATTTCCACCCCACCTTCATGTTCACAGCTGAGAAAGCATTACTCGGTCTCCTCTAGCAGGTACTACTTTCATCCTTACCCACTCTCTACAATTATCTTCACAGTCCAGTAAAAACGACTCAGTTTCTTTAACTGGGCATGTCCTCCACCATCACTTTCGGTATTCTCTGATTATTCTGAAAACCAATCCAAGACACTGATCTGACGATATTTTACTTACACTTTCCAGGTCCAAAACCACAAAATCCCACGATGAGCTGTTAATGGCCACACCTAAATCCGAGAAACTCAAAAAGAGACTCGGAGACTTCTTCAAACTCGATTCACTGAGGAAGAAAAAAAAAAAGAAGAAGAAACGCTCACCAGATGGCGGCTACGTCACTGCGTCCGAGGAGACGCTTGATCTGGACAAATCACGTGACAGCATTCCCGTTCTAGATGATGAGCCTGTCAGAAGGTAAACAAATAAATAAACACTTAAAAAACTAACTAATTGATATGACAACCAAAAATTAATCAACAATTTCTCGAATGAACAAGATGAACTCTTCTTTCCAAAGTATGAATGTTTTTCTGGTTTCTCCGATCTCTTAAATGACGCGTTTTATTTCCCTTAAATAAACTATTTGTGATTTGAAGCGCGGAACTCCACTCTGTTTCTACTAATGAGCCCCAGGAGCACAACAGGGCCAGCTTCTGTGGAAATAGGCCAAGAAAATGAGTATTCATGTTTCTTGGCCATCTCTTCTACTGCGTTCTAAATCTGCTAAAACACGTTTGGTGTTGCTGACCACTGAATTATTTGTTTGCAGGCGAATTGCGAAGGACTTTGAGTCAGCTTCTCCTGCTGGTAAGATGGCCGATACGCCAGAGCCTGGTACCCGCTTTACTGAGACGCCAGAACCCGGGGCCCGCTTGTCCCTAATAGACGCTGCTGACCACCCGTATCGCTCGGTAGATGGAGCTGTGACCGAACAGTTTGCTACACCGTACAAAGAGCCACTACAGGCTGACAGGTGAGTCATTCTATTGACGGGACTCAGCAAGTTTCAGGCTCAGACACTTTCGGGGCAAAATGACACGGACCATTTGATAAGATGCCACACAATGATTTTCGCTCCATGGTTCTTCTGAGCAATTCGCAATGCTATAAATGGAAGAAGAGAAATTTCAGAATTTACCTTAGAACTTTTTTTACATCATCAAACCCTCTCTCTACACTACCGCACACTACTACATGTTACACGGGCCGCAATGTGTACATTGCCGGAAAACCTTAGCGACACAATCTGTAATGGTGCCGCATTGGCAGGAGGCGGGGGACCAATAATCCCTGCCCTAGTCCTTCGAGGGAGAGGATCTCGTTTCTCCTGGGTTCTGGTCCTTCCTCCTGGGTTCTGGTCCTTCCACGCTTTGTCCTTCCTATTGGTCCAGTCTTTCCTCCTGGGTTCTGGTTCTTCATCCTGGGTTCTGGTCCTTCCTCCTGGATACAGGTCCTTCCTTCTGGATACTAGTCCTTCCTCCAGGGGTCTGGTCCTTCCTCCTGGGTTCTGGTTCTTCCTCATAGGTTCTGATCCTTCCTTCTGGGTTTCAGTCTTTCTTCCTGGGTTCTGGTCCTTCCTCCTGGTCTGGTCCTCCTCCTGGATACTGGTTCTTCCATGCTTTGTCCTTCCTATTGGTCTAGTCTTTCCTCCCGGGTTCTGGTCCTTGCTCCTGGGTTCTGGTCCTTTCTCCTGGATACTGGTCCTTCCTCCCAGATACTGGTCCTTCCACACTTTGTTCTTTCTATTACTCCAGTCTTTCCTCCTGGGTTCTGGTCCTTCCTCTTGGCCTGGTCCTTCCCCCTGTATACTGGTTCTTCCACGCTTTGTCCTTCCTATTGGTACCAGTCTTTCCTGGCCTGGTCCTTCCTCCTGGGTCCTGGTCCTTCCTATTGGGTTCTGGTCTTTGGGCGTTTTGTCCTTCCTATTGGTCCACTTCCTGGCCTGGCTCTGCACCTCCCCTGTCCCTGTGAACAGACCGATACGGCTGAAAACATTACCTTCCGAAAGTCTTCGGATGCGGGCGGTAACAAAGAAATACAAATCTAGGTTTCTCTTAATCCTAAGATACCCGAACATTGATTTTTATCGAAGGTCAGTGACGGATCCAGGATTTCCCAGACTGAGGGGGCGCCAAGCCCAAAAACAAATCCCCAAGGGGGGAGGGGACCAATCTATTATTTGGCCAAGTTTTCCCGAAAAATACATGAAAATGATGAAAGTCTGATGCAGAGAATGGGGGCGCGCGTCCCTGTGCCCCCTTGAATCCGCTAATTAAGGTGGCAGTATAAAATCCTCTCACATGAAAGTGAAACACTGACGTAATACGACCTTGACTCACGTTGCATTGTCTCTTGGCCATTTTCCTGATTCTGTACACCTGTTGAACCAGTTCTACACAAAGCTCTTGATGTTATCATTATCTGAGACAGACACTTCAAGGTCGAGCTCTTGGCTAGGGTATGAATTTCCTCTCTCATGTAAAAGACAGAACAGAAAAAATTGATATTGCATAATGTCGAACTTCACTTGTGTCCGTTAGTTATAAGAAAATATTAAACGTAACTTTGTGTTGTACTTCTGTACAGCAGGTGTGGCACTCAAGGGATCATCACGTAAAACCAGGCGAACACGGAAGCGATGTTCTTTACGTTCTTTACATTTAACTCCAAAGTATTGACCATCAAACATCTTGTTTCCGCCCGCGCACGATGGGAGGTTATGTTTTCACCGGCGTCTGTCTGTTAACCCCAGGGTAACCCCCCACCCGGCCAGGTCAGGTTGGAGTACCCTCCCCCCAACCAAGGATGGGGCACCCTCCAGCCAGGGATTGGGTACCCCCCTGGCCAGGGATGGGGTACGCCCCCCCCGGGATAGGACAGCAGAGCGAACACTTGCTACGCGGCGGGCGGTATGCCTCATACGTTCACACAGGAGGACTTTCTTGTTTTTGTTTTGAAAATTAAATGCAGACGTTTAAAATATATTTACGTTTTTGTGCTTGTAGTCGGGAGGAGTTACAGTTCGGAGCGCCCCTAGTGGCAGGTACTTTACAGGAAGAGTGGGATAAGGGGCATAGAGAGTTCGTTATAGACGGCAAGGTTTATGAGGTGAGTGCACGCATACATGCACATGTACACCTACACACACGCACATATTTCAGTCGTGCACGCGGATGGTATTTTAGGAAAATGATGGGAATCAGTAGATGATACCAGTGGTTTACCGTGTAGTCCCTATCTCTACTTCACATCTATCTCACATGTTGCTTAGCAACAGATTGAAAAACTCAATTCGATGAAATGTGTATGAAAACAGACACCACGTTTCGGATAGTTTTATTATCTTTTTGTAAATTATTTATTTACAAAGATTCTAGACTTAGAAACAGTTTGTGGTTTAGTTGTGCAGCAGATAGCTACAGTGAAACCTTTTTAACGGTCACTCGGCTGATCGGACACTCCCTTAACAACACGGGAAGGTTGATTGTATTTTTACTATGTTTACGATTATTTTTGAACGGTCACCTGCCTTTTAAGGCCAAATTTTATTTGCGATAGTTGACCTCAAACATGAGATTTCACTGCAAGAGACGTATTTTAAGCAAAGGTCGTAGGTTTAAATTTCCCAGAATTTTCTGTGCATTTGTAAGATTTACTTAACGGCTGAGCTCTGTATTCGAAGTTTTCTGATTTGAGCAATGGACCCTGTTTTTTGATTTGTGACAAACATTTGTGTGAATTTCACCTAATTAGGTAGTATCTGAAATGAGAACAAATGTATCGTTCAAAATTCGTTAACAGTTAACTACTAAGAGTTTTAGCACCACAACGTTAAGTGGACTGACGCTAAATCTTTTACCGGAACACCTGACAGTTTCAATGCATCCTTGACCTTGACCTTTAGCACTGGAACTCAGCCAACCAGTGTATCATTCCCTCACAAACCTAAACACAGACACACACAAGGCCCGTTCACACTCACCGACAGCGAACGCGGTGTTCAGAATAAATAAACTGGAGGTACCTTAATAGTGTGATTCGCAATAGGAAAAAAAATGTAAAGAAAGATCGCTTACGCCTACGCTGTAAATAGACCCCACGTGTTTTTTCCCAATCAATCAACAGCCCACCAAACGCATACTAGTCGTATGCCTGTGGCAGTGCGGCAAACATCAAAACCCAAACATCGCTTGTACACTCGGTTTCGCCTTCGCGCCGTGTGAATGAACCTTAAGCACGTTTTTACGCACCTATGATAGCGGTGCGTATCTCTATACGTAGCTTCTTCACGGGCCTTTGTTCTCAGTACGAACAATCAAACCGTAGATGTTAGCTTAATATTAGTGCCACAACAGTAAATACACGAAACAATGTCTCTTCGCGGAAAACTTGTTCCATTATTTCACACTGACTTTTACAATGGATATTATTACATGATTGAGATAAAATTTTATTCGGATTATTACACGCACAATATTTTCACAATTTATTAAGTCATTTTTATTGTTGGATAATAATACCGGACATCCGGTTTAACCCGGTGACGATGAAGAAGCAACAGGTAAAGACAGTGCGGCTCATATAACGCATTGAAAAACAATAACTCAACTGCGTAATAGTTCCGTTAGGTTTTTAGTTTCCCTGTGAGGAGACTACGAGAACACAGTGAAGCAAACGCTAGTTCATGCGTGGGACAAAATCACTGAGGGATAAAAAGTTGTCAAAATCTACCATATATGAACTTCAATTTTATTTGGGGGATGGGGTGCTCTGAAAAACCAGAAAAACTCAAGCATGAGTTTTATTGGGGAGGGGGGGGTTCTCTGAGGAGATGTTCTCAGAGAACTCTTAGGCGTTTCCTCAGAGAATCCCCCACCCCAGCAATAAAACCGACTTTTAGTCATGCCCTAATGGAGACTATGCTGAATACGTGAGTGTCCCGTCTCGTTAATCCATTGAAATCACCAGTGATCCGTACCTGTTCCTTGTACTTGTTGAGAACACAGACAGGATAACAATTTAAACACACCAGAAAGAAACGGAAAATACCCTCCTCCTGGTCCAATGCAAAGGCCTATAATCAACACTGTGTATTTTTCTGGTGTGATTAGAGGTTCAGGCTCTGGTGTTGACTGTGTATTTTCTGGTGTGGTTACAGGTTCAGTCTCAGGTGTTGACTGTGTATTTTCTGGTGTGCTTACAGGTTCAGTCTCAGGTGTTGACTGTGTATTTTCTGGTGTACTTACAGGTTCAGTCACAGGTGTTGACTGTGTATTTTCTGGTGTGCTTACAGGTTTAGTCACAGGTGTTTACTGTGTATTTTCTGGTGTGCTTACAGGTTCAGTCTCAGGTGTTGACGACACACAAGAAGGTGACGACGACAGTGGAGCGGGAATTACAGAGCGGGAAAACGGACCGGACGCAGAACGTGAAGGAGACGGTTGAGACGCAGACGCGCGAATATGACGACGATCTGGGACCAGTCGAAAATAAGTGAGTAACAAGAAAGTCCTCC
>JBCAUG010015635.1:0-10928 GCA_038406175.1 Haplosyllis leylae
TATCGAAATTCCAAAACCACACAGAATAATCGTACTTAGCGACGGTCGGTCCACCGTGGTTCCACCGCGGCAGGACCGTGGGGGACCGACCGTCGCCAAGTACGATCAGTGAATATCAAATGTAGGCGTCTGTCCACAGGACAGGATGCTTCCAATTTTGTGAAGATGTGTACATGGGCATAATTTTAGTTGCATTCGTCATACTTGGAAGATGCGCTAGTCTGGTTTTGGTTTGTTACTGATGCTACAGATCAACAAATATGACCATGACCTGTAATATTTATTTACCGCCTGCATCCGAAGGATGGGGGAAGGTAATTTGTCAGTTCACAAGGGGGGGGGGGGGTTACCCCGGGCCAGGTCCAGGTCAGGACGGGGGGGGGGTACCCCGGCCAGGTCCAGGTCAGGATGGGCAGGGGGTGCCCCAGCCAGGTCAGGTAAGGACGGGGGGGGGTATCCGATCCCAGCCAGGGGTCTCCCCCCCCCCTCCCAGGATAGGACCGCAGAGGGAGCACTTGCTACGTGACGGGCGGTATGCCTCTTGCGTTCAGGCAGGAGGACTTTCTTGTTAGGATAGTATTTCTAAAACAGTGTCTTGGATTTTCTTTACCTCGTAAGCACGTTGAGAGTGATACTACGAGAAAGTATTGATGCCATCAAAAGAGAAATTTGATTTGCATTGTTATACTCTTGACTGAAATTATTTGGATATTTTTAAGTGAGGATATGTTCGCCAAAATATATAGTATGTACACCAAAATACTCTGACCAAGAACTTCCAAATATAAATTATTTGGACAAATATTATAACAATTGATTCGATCAGTTAAAAACTCGTTTAAGAAATATGCGGACATAATATTGTTCTCAATTGTTTTGAATGCAAATACATGTTTAATGCATAAGATAATTGGAACTATGACCAATAACTAATTATGCAAGAAAGAAAATGCAGTGGGCCTAATATATATAAATTACACCGTTGTTTCTTCGCAGATTGAACAAAGGGATATGGCTGCCGCCGAAACTTTAAGAGCTGCATTCACAAAGGTAATTTTTCTCATCAATAGTGGCAGTTGTACACATTCAAATATGTTGGAACGATGAATCAACGTTAGAAAATCATAAATTTGTTCAAACAGGTTGAGGCGCAGCATCCAGGCTTTTCGTATGACCTCATCAAAGGTATTTTAAGAAGAGGTGATGTTTTAGGTGGCGTTGATATGACTGAGTGCTTACTGCGATTAGAAGGCCTTAACAATTCAGATGGTACGTACACGTTGCAAGGAAAGCAATTTAAAAGAAATGTTGGGTTAATATGAAGTCAATGTTCTTCTTTTTATTTTGTAGAATTTAGAATAGCAAGAACAGAAGAACCCTTCCGTGAACTTAACCTCAGGTCCTCTAACTTGAAAAAAATTCTTAGTAGAATTCCAGATGAAATAGATAATAGGCGAAAGTTCCTAGACACTATAAAGTACGTATTAACAACAGTGATAATAATATGTCACAAACGTGTAAATTTAAGAAGGAGAAGTGAGAAAATACTTTTCAATTTAGTTTATAGATAACCCTCTGGCTCAATATAGGAAGTAATCAAAAGAGAAATAATCGCCTGGTACAATCTCAACCTGCAGAAATGGCAGTTGTGAATAGAACGCTATCTTTGAAAAGCTGTGAACATTTATTGACCTCATCTTTCCCATCTGGCCGAGTAAATAACATAAAAATGATGATTTCCTCTAAATATTGAAAGAAAATTAAATATATTTTCGACATGTAAACATGGGTGGAATGTACAAAATCGATTTGTCAGGCAGGTTCAAAAAGTGCTGCAAATAGCGTTTTCAGACATTCAGCACACTTCTTCAAACTTGATGACAAAACTTGTTTTGCACAGAATTTGAAATTTCTGAAGGAGTTCAATTGTAAAACTACCAAATGTGGTTTTCTTCATTTCAGAGATATAGCAAGCGCCATCAAAAATTTATTGGATGCAGTGAATAGTGTTTTCATTTACGTAGACGGCCAAAGTAATAAACAGGTACACGATTTACCCACATTTGGTTTAATTATGTCATTGCAAAACAACTCAAAATGTTCAATTCATTGTTTTTGATAGGACATCCTGAATTAAAATTAATACTAAGAATAATTTATTGTCCAGAGTTTGGATCAACGGAAACGGGAATTTGTGAAGTACTCGAAGAGATTCAGCAATACTTTGAAGGAGTTCTTCAAGGATAATCAGTATGTATACCTTAGTCATCAAAATAATATTATAATAGTGTTGTTGCTTTTCTTGTTCTGTGGAACAGGGAATGACCCAACTGGAAGTAAATAAGAGAAAGAATTGTGCAAGTGCTATTTTGTAACCCTTCTCCAGTTTGGATTGGTGTTGAACCTACAAAAATAAGTTTGTTGTACATTTCGTTATTACTGTAATGTATGTTTTTGCATACCAATATCAATTTTTGGTTAATTTTTGAAAATTAACGTCAGATCGAGTACAGTACAATTCTTGGTATTTCCGGTTTGTTCTAAATCCATGCACTCAACCAACAAATGCACAATTTACCTCCAAGTGCTTAAATATATTTGATTTGTAGAAATTACAATAATTGAAGGAAGTGGGTTTTTTTATCTTTTCTACATTAATCAACTAATTTTGTAACCATGTCTGTTTTAGGGGACCCTTAGTGATTTGGTTTTGTTTATTGTTTAAATCAGGAGAGTGCTCGTCAATTTATATCAGGCAATCGACGGATTACGTTGTATTTCGTTGCTTGAAATCAATTGCCGAGTGCCCTTTCAGCATTAAGTTACCGATGGAATATTGCACAGCAACCATGAAATCACAATCCCCATGTTTATAATCTTAAATCTTTTCCAGGCCTGAATTGACCGATTTAGACTTAGAAAACAGGTGAAAAAATCTCTACAAGCATTTTTCTCGAAGCTACATCTTCTTCTGTTACAAAGTCGAGTTCGCTTTTTGTATTGTCCAAATGATATCTAGTGGGGATCGCTTGCCTTTATCACCTCAGCGTGAACACGCCATACATTTTCGACATAAATACCATCGACTACACTTAAAAGTTTTTGTTTAAAAAGTTGCTGCAGATACAAAATAAAAGGGAAAATTCTCCAGTAGGATATCTATCTGGTCGCCATATTCTATCTTGTTAATGTTCGAAACTAGCAAGGTGTATTTTGGTACAGGATCTAGCTTTCCGGCATCAGCTATGTAACATGTCTGCTTTTACCAGGCAAACCTCTGACCAGAACACCCACCCCAGTATATATTTCGCTTTAAATTCACCTAACACTCACTTATCTATTTTAACGTTAAAAACTACTCTCGTATGACGTAATAATGAAAAAAATATGACGATCAAATTATAGCGGCGGAGGAAGTGGCAAGCTGTAAATGTATTTCGCAGTTAAAGTGCTTGTGACATCTGGCTTTGCTTTTTAGCTTTGACGTAAATGATAATCTTAGAGCTGTACATATCTTATTCTCAAATTCCATTGTCGTAATATACTTTTCATCTTTCATTTTTCAGGACACATGATGTGTATTTGAGTGCGAACTATTTGATCAACCAGACGAATTTGATAATGAAAACAGTAAAGGAAGCCTCCTAATGGATTTAGAAATCTCAGAAGCATCCTACAAAATGCCCATGTCACCCCAATATTTGTTTTGATAAAGTGGACAATAATTTTGACGGCTGAATATGTTCGCACATAACATTTAAGAGCATCATATCACAGTGTTTATTTTTTGTACATTTCCATTACGAAATAATCACATTCTGCAGTCTTCCTTGTGTGCTGCTAATCATGCTGTTTATTTTGGATTGTACTTTAAACTATTATGTGGTAAATTTTGAAAAATTAGTAAACTTCTGATACAAATTTATAAGCAATTCGATCCAAGATACATGAATAGAGGATTTTTCGCAGATTACGCCAAACTTATCGAGGATTTCAGCTGTGATTAGATTTGCAAACATTCTTGCGACAATTCCAATTTTTGATTATACTAGCAATTGACTTCATATAGCCATATTATTTGCTATGAAGATATGAAAAAAAAAATACGTCAGCTACATAACCATTTGCTGGAATAGTAAACTTTTTCTTCAAAATATTACATATTTACGAAAGTTGCGGGATCCTGAACTTAATGTCTTATGTTTATTTAAAATGTTCTACAAACAAGGGGAAAAGGTCACTTTATCAGACCCAGTGGCTCTCTTGATACAATAAGAATATATTTCTACTCATGGTATCTTGAAACCATATTGAAGTAAAACACTAAAACCTTGACATTTCACTTCAACTGACCACCCAAACAAAAAGCTGTACGAATATGGTGCTACTCAAAATAATGCGGACAAAAACGTAAACATATTCCTGTGGACACTTGATACACTCGGAGCAAGGAAGTTACATCTACTTGAGTGAAATTGGATCGTTATCACGTCCTTAGTGCCTAATTCGTTTAAAATACCTGTGATGATTTATATGAATTGGATTCACGCGGTTAATTGTTATGAGTGCTTGTAGCACTAGCACCTCTGCTAACATCATCGCTTTATTTTTTAATTTGTACGATACGATATTACGTTTAGTTGTGAATTACTTCGTCCTGCAAAAGGGTAACGTGTAGAACGAATCAGAAATTGTTCAATAATTATGGATGCGGACTTGTTAATATAAAGGAATAAGTTATAAAAATATCTTGTATTGTTACGGTACGAAATGTATATATTGTATTTTAAAAAGTAACTATAAGTTTGTACAAAGATGATTTGTTTCAACTGTCTTTTTTTTCATTTAACTTGCTTCGCAAAAGCACATTGTTCGTCGTTTTATCCTCATACAAGGGTGAAAGGAAAAAAGAATTTACACGAATGATGAAGTCACCTTTATTTGCAGTCACGAAATTCATATGAATTAATGTGCACCTTAAGTATTGTGCTGCTAAAATTTTAAAAAATAAGACCTGTACCACGCAGTTTCCACCCATTTGTTTCTTCCGATGCAGGAAGAATTTTTTCTGCCATGATAAACCACTATAAGGACAATTGTCTATTGTCTTAAGACGTGGTTTATATCATATAAAGGAACAGTCATCAGTGCTATATTAGCTTTCAAAGGCAATCTCGACCTTCGGTCTCGACTGCTTTCAAAGCTAATAAAGCCACAATGACTGTTCTTTATGTACTACATAAAGTCCCAGAGCTGGTGAGTCAAACTGCAGCTTCATCTGCTGAATGCACTGTATGGTATGGTGGCAGTATGTATTCAAGGTTTGAAGTAGGAGATCCAGATCAAACTACCTAGCCACATGAGTATTCGTTGTCTACTAAGAGTCACTCACTCACTCACTGATTAAAGGGTGGTTAAGTGACACTGATCTATGTATGCTCAAGGATTTATGTTGGTAACTTGGAGAAGCTATACCATAGCCCTTGGGCTCCCATTAGAATCACCTATAAACTTGCCCAGAAAGCTCTCTGGGGAGTCCTAAACCTCCATAGTTACACAGCCTCACTGGCCTTTATGGTAATTCGCTGTGTGCTAACCATACTACATAGTGCACTATTTAGCTGAAAAGGAACCGTGATGTCAGACACCCATGACCCAGCACAATATTGAGCCACACAATATGATCCAGTTGGAATTCCCTTTCAGCACGACGACGTACACGAAATTCCACCCACGACATATATGCAAATGATTCATCAATAAGTCACTACTACATGCATTTAATCCGTTGGGAAAACTATGTCTTTTACAGTATATGCAGACCTGATTGTCGACATTTCATCCTGTCCCTGTGGGTAAACCTCGTAGGTGCGAATATTGATTTTAAAATCGTTTGTCACAAAGGCTAAAAGACAAGAACCAAATTGATCTCAATGAAAATTCCTGGAGGAAATTTATAATTTATGACAAGCTATTCTTCACCATCATAAAGGGTTTTGAGAACAGAACCTTTCTGTGGGTAAGGCCTATTGTTGCAAACTATTACATTTTGTTCAGCCCAGTGCTTCAACAAAGATTGATAAACGTAATGATTAATGTTTAATAGCATCTCCCTGAAAAACGTAATGATTAATATTTAATAGCACCTCCCTAAACTGATGAATACTCAGTGCCTAATAATTTCTTCTTTGTTCAAATCTGGCCACGTCAGAATACAATTTATTTGCTTCACTGTTCCAGTCACTTTTGAGGATTTGAGATCCAAATCTGAAGATGACATTTACAGTAATGTCACTACTTCTTATTCTGGCTGCACAATATCAGATGGAACAGACTTTCCAGATGACTTATTCACTGTGGAAGGACACTGGACTCGAATCTGATGTGGAAGAGAAACATCTGTAAACAAGACCCTACATATCAGTTCAGGGGAAGATGGAGACAATTAGCAGACAGACTTTACAGTATTTCTGATCATGCGATTAAATCCAACAGTATGATACCCATCACAGGAGCCAGACATGCTGAAGACCTACGAACTATGGGGGAACTACTGATACAAGTAATGCAGCAGACGTTTTTGCAGATGGGAGTACTGCAGCAAGATGATTTATTGGACATGGAGGATTTCGCTATTTTCCAGGAAGCAGCATCTAGAACTGTACAGATGCAAGCCATCAGCTGTAACCAGCTATGTAACTTCATACAGCAGATAGCTTATTACCAACAATGTAGTACACATGATGTGGAAATGGACTACATGCGCCATAGACGGCAACTGGATAGTATGATTGGTATTCTACTCCAGACTACAGTTAAGAGATAGGGACTGACAGGGAACTGTAAATGTGACTATATGGACAAGCTGAACTTTATTCAGTCACAAATATTCAATCATGCGTCAACACTTTCCAGATAACGCACACCAAACCGTTGTGGATTTGTTGGATTTTCTGGAAGCAATCACAACCCAAACTTGTGATTGTCATTACCATGCACAGTTACCATTGCATGGTCCTTCAAAATACATCAAGGAACCTATTCCAACCTTTGAATAAATGAAACAACTTCATCAAGAAATTGCACCTGAAATATCACCTGAAAAGCTGAAAAAGTGTTATGTAGATGCTATTGTATCTTGGATATATGCCAGATTATTTCTTTACATGACACCCTACATAGACCCCACTATGTTGAAGAGGGAATCAACATCGGGATTTTTCCATAGCAACTGCTTGGAATTGGATTTTTCACATGCTGAAAGAAACTACCTGGAACAACAAATCTATCTTCAAGGACAAGATGTGGATTATGCAGAACGACTGGAGAAACTGAATCAGCTGGCTGGATTGAAAAAGACTTACTGCAGGAGCAACAAAAACAAAGAAGACAGGGAAACCAATCTTCTGGCTAATCTACAACTACCACGAACAGCAGGAAATCAAACATTAATACGCAAGATACTTGAATTCATGCCAAAACAATTCTCTGTGATTCTGAGTTCTTGTGAGCAGATCATTGGAACAGGACAAAACTGCAAACTCATCCAGTATGAGGTAACACCAAAAGAAGATGGAACCTTTGCAGTAGAGGAACAATATGAGCTAACCCAACCACATGGACTAAAGTCTAAGACATATGTTAATTTTTGAGACACATCTTTCGTCTATGTCTGTCGGGACAAGGATGAGGACCATTCCATTGTTAATCTTTTTGCAGCAGTTCAAAGATTAACTCCAATGGATTCAATGGAAGATACAGTTTCATCAGCTGCAACATCTTACAAGTCGACTGACTCAATGCCAGATTTGGTGGACTTGGATTAGAAATTTGTATTCTTCAAATTTATTTTTCCCGAGGGGGATACACCAGATAATAACCTCAACTTACACCAGATAATAACCTCAACTGGGACAATGACTGGAAGAGTGATTGGGACAGCTACGATCCAACCTAAAACAAGTGGCAAAGAAGTCAACAGCCAAACCATCACAAGCACTATCCACAAAGAGGAAGACAACTACAACACAAGATGAACCAATAGCCAAAAGGTTACCAGATAGAGCAGCCCAGAAGCTTACTCAGAAGATTGGGTACTATAAGGTTCAACCACCCCTGAAGAGGGAAGGACAATTTGGTTATGGTACAGAGAAGAAGACCGACCCGACTACAGGCTGAGTGGTACATAAGAAGAAACGTTGGAGGCTTTGAGGGAGGTACGACACTGGCTGACACACTAGAATAAATAGTAATAAAATACAATAATTTTTAAAATTTACTTTGGGCGAAATTTTTATGAGTACACATGTGCAAAAGTTAGAGAATCGTTGTAACTGTATTTTGCTATGAGATATAATAGAGTGAAGGTATAATTATCTTTGCTATGATTTTTGTCAGAGTTTATGAATATTCAGGAGTTGAGTACAATGCCTTTACCAAGGTGAAGGATGTTTACCTGTGAGGTGGACTTTGAACTTCATAAGTTCAAAGCAGTTTTGTGTAAGGTGTTCAACTCATGACTATTCATGAGCCTCATGATGAATGCAGTTTGACCTAATTGTGTAACATAATTAGGCAACCCTAAAAAAAATCTCAACCAATCACCAAAACCGCGGTGTCTTCAAGTTCATAATTTACATAAAAGTACCCTCAAGTCCGTTTAGAAGTATAAATAGCTAGAATATTCTAAAAAAATTTTACATACCCGAAATTGTTCAACATGGCTAAGCAAGGAGAGGTCCAAGATTGTATGCTTCAACACTATCAACATGCCAATTAAAAGGAGGGAATGCAGCATTGGAGTTGTTGGAAGAAGGAGTCAAAACGAGACAGAGAGGGTACAAGCAGCTAAGAAAGTTGTTACCAAAACTGAAAACTGACAGTTAATCAACTAGAACAGGTGGGAAGAAAGATGCCTGTGGAGATCACTGGGAAATTTAGTGAACCAGTTATGGCATTCTTGGAGGAAAATGGAGATGAGTTGGTGAGACATTCCTTAACCGTTGGCTTGTATTACCTCGAGCAACATTATCAACCAGGCTATGCTAAAGAAGGGCATTGCGAAGCAATCTGGTATTTCGGAGAGGAAAATCAGTGACAAGGCATATTGTATGCAGGAGGAGGAAAATAAGATCAGCCCAACCCAAAACCAAAAGTGCTACCCGGTCCTTTTCGGGACCATCACACCCTCTCTAATGGGAAAGCCATTTGAAAAATATCTGTAACTACATATGGGCCATTTTCTATGAATAAGTGGACACGGAATTCTAAATTTTAAAAGGAATAAAATGACTTTGGTATTTTGGTCGGACGGCCCACTGAATTGACATTGTGAGTAGTAAGGCAACCACTCACATTGACAGTCATTCAGTGAATCGTTTGCACTGTATCCCAGAACGATTCTGGATCCTAAAAGGATAATCCAGAACCTAAAACTCCTGTGTGATGTACACACTCTTTGGCTAAATTAAAATAGTTAGGCAACCCCAATATCTAAATAAAACAAGACACAGTACGGTACTTAAAAATTCTATATTCTCAGATGATTGAGATGATGTGCAAAATTCTAAATTCAATTAAAATTCAAAATATCACAAAATAGCACCTTTATTTGACCAGACTTTTGGCAATACCCAACATCAAATTACAACAAACACAAAGATATGAGAGATATAACCACATCACTATAGCGTTCTATAATTCTAGGAAATGTTATTTAGATCTTTGCTTTACTTACCCACATATTGGTATTGATTAAAGTAGTAATTCCTGGCAGCGCTTGTACAGCACTAGAATCTGCTGTATTTGTTCTCTCAGTCGCTGCTATTTCTTTGATGTCCGAATTAGGAATGTCATCCAGTCTACGTTCAACCGATGTATTGTCATGCACAGCTCAATGTGGTTTTCTCTCCAACACCTCATTTTTGGCTGTTCTATAAAGAGAACTTGTTGAAGAACTTGTTGTACCAGGCACAACCGAGTCAGGTGAATCTGGCGAATCTTGCAGCATCCTTATGATTGAAGAGCCAGATGAAGATGAGATAGAAGAATATGCTGAAGAAATGTTCTTACGTTCTGAGACTGGGAGTTTGACCTTAACCTGATGAGTTAAAGTGACTAAGAAGTCAATGAAGCTCTCATCATCATCCAATGATTCCTTTGCTTTCTTCAGACATTGTTCAATAGCTTCTAAATTCTTCTCAGTCAGTACCTTTTCTTTCGTTTGACTTCGTGTGCATGAAGCAATCGCTCTATAGGGAATCCAATCACTACCCATCTTTAGCATGTGGTGCCTATGTCAAAACAATCATTCTGTATTAACCTAGTAGATTTCCATTTATTTTTTGAAACTCTATTATAAAATTGTATTACAATAGAACAGAAGTGAATACTTACTTATTAAAAGGTTTTAAAGCTGGTACAGACGTAGTAGGTTTCATGATTGAAATGTTGCAAGTAGAATTGTACGGTTGCAAGTAGCATCCAAAATCAGGATAAAATACCTGAGCAGAGCATGTCTTTATATAGGGATTGAGAAAATGACGACCTTGTAATCAAGACATAACTATATAAAATTATTCTGGATATACTAAAACTTGGCAAATAATTCTTAGTACTATATAGGATTTTTGTATTGTAAAACCAATAATGTACTAATATTCTATAGTGCTGAATCGTCAATATTGCAAGGGTGTACACATAATAACCATTGTATAGAAATATGTATACTCATTTACCCA
Source organism: Haplosyllis leylae (assembly GCA_038406175.1). Lineage (NCBI taxonomy): Eukaryota > Metazoa > Annelida > Polychaeta > Phyllodocida > Syllidae > Haplosyllis > Haplosyllis leylae. The sequence goes on from JBCAUG010015635.1 coordinate 10,740, forward strand.
AGTAAAAGCTTGAGTTGTTTGTCATCAGATAACAGATATACCAAGTAATCCTATACTCTTTATGTACTAATCTACCATATTCATTCTTTACTTGGTTAATTAAATTGATAGTTTATTCATAGGACGAAGTGGAAGGAAGGTTGGCCGGTGGTTGATTAAACTTGTATTAATTTCTTTAAATCATTTAAT
>JBCAUG010015646.1:0-10928 GCA_038406175.1 Haplosyllis leylae
AAATTGCCGAAAAGAAGTTGCCATGCGCTATGCTATAAGGTGGTTTAAGTGTAAACTTAAACCACCTAAAAACTAAAAATTACATTTTAGGTGGAGGGGACAATTGGTGACTTCAGTAGTTATCTTGTCAGCCATCTTGGATGGCAGACATTACCAGAAATCACAAAAATGGCAATTATAACTCAACATAGAGACTTGCAACAAAAACTGAACTACCAAATCAAAGCACCAAAACTGAAAACTGAAAAACAAAACCAAAGCAAAACAACAAAACTGAACCACAAAACCAAACCACAAAATCAAAGCACTCAAAACCAAACCACAAAAACCGAATCACACTAAGTTCGGGTCAATCTTCTATTATAACTCATAGAGTCAACATAGAGACTGGCAACAAAAACTGAACCCCATTCAGCTCAGGTTATAATTGCCATTTTTGTGATTTCTGGTAATGGCTGCCATCCAAGATGGCTGACAAGATGATAATTAGTGAAAGATAGTCACCAATGGTCCCCTCCACCTTAAATGCAATTTTTAGTTTTCCAAGTCCCCCCCCCTCCATGTTCATTTCATCATTCATGCATACGTAATATTAATATGTAACATTCGTGCATAACATTAGTGCCTAACATTGATGCATAACATTCATGCATGAGTCACCTACCTGTAGATCTATGTTTTACACTACCTGATATCTATTTAGTTCCCATAAGGATAACATAGAAGTTAAATTTTCATCATATTCTACAGTTAGGAAGGTGTCATTATGTTCAGGAGTTTGTCATAAGAAGGTAGACATTCTGTCAAAGGATTAATTTCATATCACAGGTTCAGATCCCTAGAATTTGCCTTCCTAAAATTCTTTCAAGGGAGGATGTTGTGATATTGGTTGCTTTAAGCCAAGTAAAGAACAATAGTTCTGTTGAAGAAGCAGTATGTGCATTCTCTATGGAGAAATATTTCATCAATCTGCTAAATCTTCCAATTACTAATTCTAAGCTATCTGTATTGTAGTCACAGCTGAAATTAATATTTTTATCTACATCAGACATCAAAAAGGTAATGTGTCTCAGCATTACATGGGATCCAAATAATTGTGAGCAATGATTTTGCAAGAAAATGTTTTGAATAATTCAGCACAATAGAAAACAATTAAATAATGCTACAGGCAGCTATTTTAAGACTTCAGTCAGAATTATTCGTGTACCTCCCAAAATCCAAGATCCCTGAACTTCCTACTGCTGTAAATAACGTGTTCTTAGTACGAGTTGGCTCAAGGTTACATAACTCTTACATACTGTTACTTTGGTAAAACTTTGTGCATCTAAGTCATTAGTGAATCCAAAGGGGTTCACCCTACCGACCTGAATTTTTTTCATGGCTTTTTCAGAAAATTAAGTACATGTTATCAAGTTAAGGCCATAAACAACCTCAATAAAACCAAAACAAAACACTTCTGACCTTTTACATTACGAACTCAACTAATTTTACAATAGGATACTGATGTTGATTAATACTTGCAGAAGCGGATCCAGGATTTCTTGTAGGAGGGGGTGCCTACCTTTATGGGGTTGAGGAGGTGGAGGGAGCTGTACTTGTTTCTCATGCACAACCTGTTACTTAAATGCATTTCTAAAGGCTTTATGGTAGTTGTACATGTAATTCTGAGGAGATCAATTGGATTCCTAAATTGCAATTCCTGTGCTTATAAATGTCTTTGTTTTGCAGAGTTTCTTAGCTCTGTCTACTTCACACTCCATTTAGTGAACTTCAATGTGTGTAACAACTGTCTGCACCAAGTGTACTGTTTGTGCCATCTAAATGTGTGTTCGCTGTTTATGGTTGTGTTTGGCAACAGACTTTAATTCAACCCCTCAAGAACTCCTCAAACAGAGATAATGGCTGATTCTGTGTTATTTGGACATTCTACAAGCCTGTTTGTACATCAATGTTACCTCTTCAGACTCTGAATGCTGATCTGTGTCTTTTATGTTAAACCAGTCTCAGAAGCAATAATAAAGACAGTGCCTAAGCTGAGTCTTTGTATACTTCATTGTTCGGAAAGCCACCCCCCTCAGGAGTCTATCCCCTCACCCAGTAGTACAGTCAGCAGCTCCTACTTCACAAATAGGTCCAGTGCATGAAATAACACCATGAACAACTGCTGTCACCCCCTGAGATTAAACAAATTCTTGCTCTCCTCACTGGCCAGGTGGACACTCAATTCTGACTGGGGTTGAGTTTATTACAAGAAACCAAGCAAGTGTAATATTGGTGACAACTTTTTTTTTGCTCAGTAAATATGTGTCCGGAGTTTATATTTGTGTGGACGCCACTGATGCCTGCTTGGAAAAACTTTTCTATTATGAATTACAATCTGATACAGAAATTACCTTGGAATACAATCCTGTTGACGATGACCACCTCGTAAATGTCATATGAAGCGCCAATATCCACTCTCCTCCAGGCCGACTTATCATGCTCTTCACCAAAGAGTTGTTGAGTATCTGTAAGGAAGACATGTTGGCTACTATTGTATTGCAAGTCTACTTAATGTATATCTCCTTTCATTCATAGATTGAAAATAGTTGTACAGTTTTCTGGATAAACTTTAATCATGTCAATTTCGTCTTTGTGATAACTCTGCTTCAAATGTGACAAAAGTAAAATAGGCCAAAGTGTATATGTCTGAAGTATTTCATATTAATTTCATTTATATATCACTTACAATAATCAGCTTCTGAAATGTACATAGAAACATTGAAATGTAGTTAACAATTTACAAGTACTGGTTGGGCACGGTTGATTCGAACATGGTTAATACGAAGTTCCACTAAATTCAAAGTTTTTACTACAAACTCTCTTATCATTTAATGTTAAAATGCACTGTTAATTCGAATTCCACTTATTTCGAAGGGAAACCTTGCAGACGAATCAGTTCGAATTAACCGTGATCAACCTGTATATTTTAAGTGACAAATCTGTGTAAGAAGAATATGTAGCATAAAATTAATATGAATATCTCCTTTAGGAGTCACTGACACAGTCTTTACATGAGTGAGACAGAGTTGAATATCTTTTCATGGCAAACAAATAATTTCATGAATTTTCAAAACTTTACAGATTTAATGCCAGATTACCTGTGTCTTGAGGTGTAACGTACCTGGATGAGCACAGCTCCTCCCGGCTGTATTCGGGTCTGTGTTTCCGTCCACAGCTTTGTCGGCCGTGCTGTATTGGAAATATGATCCACTCTGGGAGGCCGTCTTATTTAGGGCTACATTCTCTGTTTTTGACACAAAATAGAAATGAATCCTGACGTGACCTGACATTGGGATACAAGGGATTAATATTTACAATAGTCTGTGAATTTTTTCCAGTGGGGAGGTTTTGTGATCTCAAAACCTTCAAGAATTCATTGCTTGATATCTTTAGTTTTGAAAATGGTCAATTTTTGTGGATATTTTCATGCTATTAATCAAATTGCAATGTGATGTCAACGGTTTTGTGTTTTGAGAAGGCATATTCATGCGTTCTCTAAGCATCATTCCGTTGCCTTTTGAGATTCAGTTTGTGTCACAATATACCATCAGTGGATAAACTAGTCAACCTGTTTAACCACTGACGGTATCCCACCCCCACCCAATGCTAGCAATACATGGTTAGTTTGACCACTGACCTGACTGTATTCTGGTGTGGCAACTCAGTCCAGAATACAGTCTGTTAAGCCAGTGATGGTATATTTTGGGCACAAACTAACTCACAACTCAAACAGAGACCGAGCCTAAAAATACGCTGCCATCAATGGGTATTAGCAGGTTTCATGGTTAACAATGTAATTGTTCGCACTCGACGACAAAAGATGTTCTTACTACATAAAATGGTCATGTTATTGTCATCAAGTGCAAACGGTTATAAGTAGTCACATGCTTCTTACCTAAAGATGTGGACTTGGTAACAGAGATGAACAAAATTATAGGTATCTGCATCATCCAGAAAAGAGCCATGACTCTTATTTAAATTGGTCAATCGAACAGCGAAATATTATTACGATCCCCACGTTTACGGTGTATGAGTAAATAGGGCCAAACACCAAGCATCATTCACGTGAAAACCGCATTGGAGAAATTCACTGAAGCGAAGACGTCTGCACGACTGTTTGTGGAAATAGACAAGGAAGTTAATATGCGCTTCAATCGCACCTCAGTTGTTTTATCATGAGACACATTTGTTTAATATTCCGAACTTTATTCAAATCAATGATATTTTATGTGAAGTAAACAAGTAAAAAGAGGGTAATAGATGGTAATGCTGGTGTTTCGTACTGTAACGGAGGACAGTTATCTTGGTGGTCTGGTAGTTATAACGCTCGCCCAGAATGTTAGAGACTGGGATTTGATCCCGTCATTGAGGCACAGAATTGTTTCGTCTGTCAGAATCCACTGTTACATTTGTCAGCTAATTTAGGGAGTCATCAACCTATTGATGTTTGGGTCAAAGTGTGAACACAGGATTTCCCAGAGGGAGGTGTATGTCATGGCAGACAGAATTGCCTTGATGGTCTAGTGTTCATGACATTTGCCCAAATGCGAGGGATTGGGGTCGATCCCCTGTTGAAGCACAATATTTTTCGATCCGTCGGAACCCATTGTTGTAGTACCAGCGAATTATCACAGGTTGTGATGAATCGCATTTCCTCAAAAACAGCAATCGAGTTTTTTTTAAATTCTTTCATCTAATTAGATGAATTTGACAAAAATAATTTTGAAAAAGTGGGATTCGAATCCCAGATCTCCTGAATAATTTACTGACCGCTTTAACCATTACATCGCAGACACATTTATGGCTGTTAGGAGCTTCAAATAGACCCTAATTCATGCACCACTGGTTTCATCTAATTTGTCTAATTAGACAAAAATCATGTTATTTTGAAAAAACTAGAATGTCATTTTTTCAGAATCCGTCACTTTTTGAGCAAATTTTACATTGAGAATTCGCCCTTTCCGTCACCAAATGAATTAATTTTATTTGAATTGAAATATAAGTTGTGCATTCTTTCTGACAGCAATACATTTGTATCAGAAGCTCCTGTTAATTTGGTTATGCTTAAACCTTGCACTCAGTGTCTTGCATTACATGTCAACCTGTTCAGTTTAACGAAAATACTAGTCCATTACATTAGTCAACTTCATCGAATAGATATGTCATCAGCAGGAAGAGATTAAATTGCCATAACAATGTAATCAACCCTTCCCCATACCTATGACCCTTTTGAAATAGTTAATTCCAATGCTTGATGTACTCCTGTGTAAATTCATGGAGGAATATGTACTGTTCCTGAAACAACACAAACATGAGAAAACTCAATGGCCTCAGAGGCATTTGAAACATTAAATAATAAATAAAAAGTAGCAAACCTTACCTCGTTAGTGGTGCACTGAGGTCTGTACAATCTGACGTGTTTCACTGCGGAGAAAATATCCACTTTTTGTTGGGTCTTAATTTGTTCAGCAACATAGAGGGCTACGCAAAACAGTCCACTTCGTTCTGCGCCGTGCCTGAATTTTTTATGGGAATTTAAGAAATATATAAAAATTTTAACGAAAATGAATCAAAGGAAAACGATCAGGGGGAATTTTGATTGAAGAAACATGGATTTCACTTGCAAACAATGGATAAGTATTGGTCCAATTTGCGACGGAATGTCAGACTGCCATTTCTCTGTCAGTTCCATCAGCCTAATAAAGTCTTTTATCAGCGTCGACTGGTTCCATTCCTTTATACAAAACTGCTTAATCTTTGCTCTGACTCCTGCAAAACAATAAAAGTGCATTGTATCATAGATTCAGCAAAAAGAGGTTATTTTTAAGCACCTTACATTGCATGTAAAACAAAATACAAATCTAAAATGTTTGTTCAGTTATTGTGGCTTCCTATCAATAAGATATATTTGAAATAAAATTAAATCGACATTTCTCTAAACATGATTATCTCACTTAATCCTTGTCTTCAATTCCAAGTTCGAGTTCTCTGATGAAGAGGTTTTTGTTCCTCGAATCGACACTGTAACTATTATTCGCGATGGTCATCGATTCGATGTCCATGGCTGTTCCGATCTCTGATGGCCAGTACATCACAGATTGACTGCTTTGCTTCTGCGAAAGTATGTTACAAAGACAGTAAAAATATGTTACTGAAATTATTTTACCACATTGTTTTTTTAGGTTAACTTTTACCTCTAATGCGCAGAACAGTTATAAATTATCAGAAATCATAATCATTTTAATGGAATGTCTTTTGTAGAAAGTAAAAAGGAATTCTACCACATCACGGCTCTCTGGTTTAACAGCACAATAGTGGATATGTTGTAATCATTGACAAGTCTCCATAAATCTGTAACTGTTTCCCTTAGTGGTGACTGAGTCAATATGTAATTCTCGCCTGCATTGTATCCCTGTATTTACCAAATGGAAGAATTAATGACATCAATCCACATTCAAAAACAATGCATCACAAAAAAAATTATTAAAATTTACCGCAACTATGACAGCATTGATATAATCTGTGCCATTTCCAGAAGAAGTCGTGAGGATAGGTCTGAACTTATCGTCTGCAACGGATGAACAGAGGTCAGTGGAACAATTATTGTAGTTTAAAACATGAAAGTATTAAGAGTTTTCGTGTGCATTCTGACACTGAATATAGGCCAATTAAATCCCCTGTTTCCCACCTTTGCAGAATTTAGACTAATACTGAATAGGATTGTAACGTGGCAGTCCACTGATTGGTTGGCGGCCAATGCACAATTTTCTCCTAATGGTCTATAAAAAGTCAACAAAATGCAGAAGAGCACTACCTGGAATGAGCTCTACTTTCCTGTTTTTTCCATAATTTTCTGGCCGAAGACCCGACAATAAATTTTTATTTTGCGGTAGTTTCAGCAGCTCTAAAACCTAAATATGGTAAAGATTTGTAAAATACTTCTGGCATGACTAGCTGAAATTTATTTAGTTTTAGAAGGCACCAATCAGTTCCAATATTTCTGGTACTTTTTACCTTTTATGTTTGCTAAAGTATTAAACAGTACTTTTTATCTATCATTTTGCATCTTTGACCTGATATTGTTCCTGAAGTGTGGACTTTAATGTGTCTGTGTTGATTTTCTGTAGGCGGCTGTAAACATTAGAAAACTGAGAGTAAGGTATCGCTGTGTCTGCTGTTTCCATATCATCTATCAAAGCAATGTACAAGGTCTTAGTTTCCTCCTGCAAAATAGGAATAAAATTTGATATTTTATTTTCTAATTTACCCGGGACTCTAGAACAGCCTTTTGTTACTAGATAATTCTTCAATGCAACTGATTCTATGACAAATTCTTTTCCTAGAATGCGATTTGTTGATATCATACCAGGTACTCTCCTTCAAACTTCTCGATCTCCTGCTGTATGTGTCTGACATAACCTTTAACATCTCTTAACGCCACAGGAAATGGTTGACGTCCAGCGTAAACATAATCGTAAACCGGTTCGGGTAATGTGACGTTCTGACAGCTTGAGTGATGTGATCTTCCATTGTTCTGGAATGAATTAAACTTTTGTCAAGAGAACTCATTATTCTTTTCTGCATAGCCGCAAGCATTATATCTCGTGGTTATTGGTCTCACTGGTTAGTAAAAGGAATATGTAGGTCTGTCCTTTGCTATCTCTTAGTGACTGAAGAAAATATTTATTTACACAGAGGCAGCTTGTGCTGGGAATAGTGAACCGCAGACTTACACTTGTTGAAGCAAATTGAATATGCTCTCTAATTTTCTCCATCACTACAGGATTCAGTGAGACATAGATCTTATCCGCAACTTCACTGTTCTCATAACGTTTCTCCTTTTTGTCTTGCTGGAGCTCATCGTACTCGCGATCTTCATCATAAACACCGGGAATGTTTTCCTTGGCAGACAGTACTGGATGGGGTGAAATAAACTGGTGCAACGCAAATTTAACTTTTTAAAAATGTACCATTGTGATGCAAACTAGCCTTACCTTCAGCAACCGGTCTTTGTCCTTTACTGGATATATCATTTATTTCCTGCTTTCTTTGCTTACGCCTAAAATTCAAACCATTGACATTGGTTTTGAACAGGATAACTGGAAATCATTTTTACCTTAATAATTACCAAAGGTTTGAATGTGAAAAACATTCCTGTAGTGTACAGCTTCAAAAGTAAACTTGCTGGGAAAGACAAGGAACTTACCTTTTGTACAGGAGCAATAGGACGACGCTAACCCCAATGACAAGAACAATAGAGAAAACAATCATTCCTGCAATTAGTCCAATTTGAGCACCTCCTGTGTTGTAAACAGTTCTATACATTACATTATTATTGTCAAGTTTTAAAAGGTTAACACATGAAAGACTGTGCGGTTATGAAATTTACCACACGGACTGAACGTAGGGAGCTAGTGTGGTAATTGGAGTAACTGCAAAAAGTATCGATGTGTTAACCTATTTTTACAATGGCTGTAAGCAATTTATAAAAGTCTGATGGCTTAAAAATCACTTTTAGATTTTTTTTGAAGTCATTGCAAGTTGAAATAAAAGTAAAAAAAAAAAGTTTGTCCTGTATTTACTATTTGTGGCTGTGCTTCTATGCTATGAGCAGTCATGCACGACCATGCGTTAATTGAATTTAAAGGTCCAGCCAGAACAATAGAAAGCCGTTCCACTGTTGTAGAATTAGTCTTACCCTTTGATTGTGAGAACATGATAAAGAAGATAAATGAAACACCAAACAGGAAGGTAACGGCGTTACATTTGCATTGCTGGCTGGTTTCCAACAATCATTTGCAAGAAGAAACCAAATCTATCCCACATCCCATAGTAGAACCCAAAATGTTCACTTGTCCAAACTCACCAGGGAGACGTGAGCCGTCGGTCCTATGACACAACACACCAACAGGACAGTCACACTGTTTGTTACAAGAATCTCCCCATAGTCCATCCTTACATCCTGTGAAACAGTATCCGTCCGACACCCTGCACGTTTCAGACATATTTCTACACCTGTCACAAGCATAGGAACAATCATGAGAATTTCGAGATTTGTAACCCCACATCCCAGCAGGGCAGCTCAAGACTTCCACTTCACAGAAGTTCATCAAATGCTGAACATTGGCATTGTCTTTTCGTATGATTGTCACGAATCGTCCTCTCAGTGGTGGAGTGCTGCTATTGTAATTACAAATGATGGTCACCATATCTTGCTCTCCGTCCACTATCTCATTGCAGACATTGCTGTTGTTCGGAGCTGCATCCTCTTTGTCACTTACCGTCACCCACGTTGCACTGAGTCTTGCTGCGAATAAATTTCAAGGGTCTTGAAGTCAAAGTAGAGAAAATAAATTGGATTCATTTGAGGTTTCTAATTTTGAAGTTCAAAGAATTTGTCAAATTAGATGGATTTATTCTGAATTTAGAGGTAAAACATTTGTACTTTACTTGTAGTGACAATCACACATGTGGAATGTTTAATTATGCACATAAATGAATAAATTAATAAAATTAAAACAGCAGGAAACCCCGAACAAATTAATTTTGTCATTTGTGAGTGCAAAAGCTCAGAGATCTAAATTCATAATTCCTGGAATAACATAAATTATATCTATTGATCGGACACCTGTTTCTCTGACACACTTATTGATATTTAAGTTAAACCTAGGGATGCCCGCATTTCGTCTGTCATAAATTACATCCGGGACTCAAATATTACCTTCAGCGTAATTCCTGTTAACGATGACCACTTGATACACGTCATACGAAGCACCAAGATCCACTTTCCACCAGGCCGGCTGATTAGACTCTGATCCAGAGAGCGTAGACGTATCTGCAGAAAACATCCTTTGGTACAATGCTTTTGCACCCTACAGGAAGTTCTGTAAATTCTGCCATTTGTAAGGATTTCAGTAAATTCTGTCCTCAGTTTTAGTGAATTTTTTTTATATACTCTAAAGTGTACAGGATATATTGAAATATTTGCAACAAACTTGTTGGAATATAATTATAGACATAACATGGAAATCCGAGCTATGTGGGGATTTTTCAAGTTTTTTCATTGGTAAAAAAATTAGAATTTAAAGTCTTGAGTATGTACTTAAAAGAAAAAAAAAGAAATCTTGAAAAATTTCCACGTAACTCGGATCTCATTACTAATTGTTGTAATATTGCAACTTACATACATTTAACATCTTCAAAAAGATTGGACAGAATTGAGTATTTTATTATCAAACAAATAATTTCATGATAATTGAAAACTACACAGATTTAGTACTGGACAAATTTTAACTTGAACAGGAAAGTCCTCCTACATGAATGCAAGAGGCATATGTCACCAGTCTTTACTATGGTGTTATTTTGGATCTTTTGCGTCTTCTCCGATCCCGTTGTCTCCTCAAATGGCTAGCCGCAGGAGCATGTAGATTCCATCTGCAGGGGGTGACAGCAGTTGTTTGTGGGTGTCTTTTCATGCACTGGGCCACATATTGGTTAATTGAGGGTAGGAAGTGCCTCCTCCACATGAGGGGGTCAGAGCGATAGGAAAAGTACCAGACTTCATATTTGAGCACTTTATTGACTATTCAGCACATAGTTATGCATTGTTGACAATTCTAAGCAAGAACCTAAAAAACCCTGCAATTACAATAAATCAAGCATTACAGCCACAACCATCACTGTTACTGTTAAAGCATTTACTGTACAAATTGCAAGTACATTTACATTATAATTACAAGAGTGAGGAGGCAGAATCATGGCTAGTGTGGGACTGGGCTGGGAATGTCCAGATTACGTGCATCTGGGCAGTTCCAGTCATTCCCTGCCATGGGATCGGTCCCCTCACATACCTGAGAAGTCCTTAGTGCATGGGGTTGGTGTGAATA
>JBCAUG010015657.1:0-10927 GCA_038406175.1 Haplosyllis leylae
CATTGGCACAATTATAAAATTTGACGGTGACGGGAACGGGGTCGGTGACGGTGTCGTTACGTGTAAACAGCCCTTAAGCCACGTTTATTTACCTGCTCCTCCTCCACCTTGATATTTGATGCAAAGTAGGCGAAGGACCCAAGAACCGCCAGGTACATGAGGACAATAACCCAACGCAGATACTTATGTGTTATCAATCTACAAGCAGAAAAAATGACAGTCATTGGCACTTTGCTCATCACTTAAAGCCAAAGGTATCTTCAACATATAAGATCTTTAACAACGGCGCTAAATTACCAGCAATACCGAAAAAAATTTCCGGTCTCCACATCGCAGAAACATTAGCTCATCACAGTTACAGTAGTCCGCTGGAATCTGTTTTTACTTAAAGAAAATTTACCAAAGTCAAGTTTTCGTACCTGTAGTATGGTCCATGAAAAAACTGCACCAAAAGGTTAGACCTGGTTTTCTTTGGCTTTTTAACCTCTGACTGGGTTGTTGTTTCTGCTGTTTCTAAATCATCAAGTTTCTCTCTCGGACAACAACAGCAACACTTGTATTTTTCAAAGTAAAGATGATAGATGATGATCACACAAGGGAAAAAAACGATCACCGAGATATAGTTGACTGCAATCAGCAAACCTGCGGAAAGAAAAATGGATCAAATTTTGAAAGAACAATCAAATACATTTTTGGAGACACAAGGAATGCATCAACGATAAAAATTTAGACCATGATATGGTCGCAATGAATGAGTATGGGACCCATTCATTTGCAATATCATTGTTGTTCATCAATGTGGCAAATTTACCTACCAGAGAAAACACCAAATGCGGAGATGACGAGAAATGGAGATGTAGCTGAAACGATGAAAGCTGCTGCCGTTGTTATTGACGTGAACAACATTGCCATTGCTGACCGTCTGAAATATTATATATTGTGAACAGTGTTAGTTCCAAAATTGGAATGTACATAGTTTAGAAGCTGACCATTAAAAAATTGGAGAGTGATAATGGAGAAGTTATATTTGTGTATTTACAAATGAAGATATGCAATTCATTGTCCATATAATTCAGTACAGCCATGTCCAGAAGTGAACTTGAAGTTTTATCATCCAATGTACAGTCTTCATTTGAAACCAAGGCAATCACTTTCAATACCTCTTTTGAAACAATGCTTTGGAAGTAATTTCAGGGACCTACCTGTAAGCATCAGAAAGTCTGTGAGCCAGTGACTTGTATTTAAATTGCCCTGTTTCTTTCCATGTGTCACAGAAAACGAAAACGTCATCTGCTCCGATACCCAGAACGATAAACACTGACAAGACGTGGAAAACACCAATGTACCTAACAAAGACAATGATAATCTTTGTATCCATTTTGCAAATAATAATATAAATAATAAATGTCTAATTTTAGTGTTACAGACCATTTACCTGTAACTCAGTACAACTCTGTAAATGATATTGGCCTCCATGAAGGACATGAAGACACCAAATACAGCCATACCGCCCATAAACAAGGACCAGGTTTGTAGGCAAATGAAGATTCCAACGGCAGTGCAGCTTCCAATGGCCAACAGAACGTCAAATATGACCTGACTGAAATGACAATCGAAATTCTTATTTTTAAAATTATTTTGCCGCAGAAGACTGCATAGCGTTTTTTTAATTCAAAAAGTTAATGAGATGTGAATTTTATTTGTTCATCTTACATCAAAGGAAAAACAAGTTTAGAATAATGCCCCGTGCAGATATCATTTGACCATGAAAAGCTTCCAATATTCTGAATTTTCAGAATAACAACTCAATAACAACAATAACAACTCGGCAAAAAGTATCTGTTTCTATGAGTAAATAACTACTAAAAATTGCACAAAACGCACATTGCTCGAAATTATCAGAAAATACAACTCAGTAACGGACAGCTAAGCCTTATTGTTGAACACTTTGTTGTGGTCCAAAGTTCATGGTTCAAAGTTTGTGAATTAACTTTTTATTAAAGTCTCCAAGTCGACAATTTGCCAGTCGGATTTCAGAATAGTTTTAGTAATACATCAAAGATGTTAACTTATTCTATATGATAAACATTTTCGAAGAGTTTCTCTGAAAGTTACTCACTTGAAGATGTAAGCGTTGAAGTAAACCTGGGAACCGTACGTGAAAGACATTTCTCCGACACCGTCGGCGAAGTAATCATCACCTATCGGCATGACGAGGTCCACCATGATTTTCTCCGCCTCCAGTAACTGTGGATCATCCCTTTCAATTACACATCAGTATTTAGACAAAAGACGAAATAGCATCAATTTATATCCAAAAATAAAATACGTACTTGAGATAATTAGCAGATGGGAAAATGAGGGTAATTTATTGTGGTCTTTCTACTTTTATGTACGCAACCTGAATCATTAAAATTGTACCTTTTGTCACCCATGTTATTTGGTCAGGTAAGTTTTGTCAGGTTAATCTAACAGAGCACAGCTCTAGCAGCATTTAAGTTTTTTGTGGGTTTATTCAGAGCAAACAGCGCAAGCCAATTCCAAGGCACACTGAACAATTTCTACAGTGAAATTCCTATTTTCATTTTCAACACAGCTCTCTCAAAGAGGAGCTGCTACGAGGTAGGGATAACAATTTAATTTAAGCTCGGTAGGTTGTGGGTTCGAACCCCCACCAATGCTTGTTGACACATGATCTGCAATTATGTAGATCGAAAAGGCTTGGCTACCATGCTACCAAGAGCTCAGGAGGTGTCACACTGGAGGTGAATCTGAGGAATACATTACACACAGGTCAGAAAGCATGTAAGTGAGGATTCCACCCTGGCTTTTAAACCTAGGGCATTCATCACAAGAAGTCCAAAATAGGAGTTATCAGTGGCCCCACAAAAAGGACTTATGTCCTGAAAAATTAAGAACGTTTACCTGTCGCAGGAGAGACACTCGATGGTTTCGGTGAATCCTTCGAGCGGCTGTCCGAGCGCGAGGAACGACGCAGTGATCCAGGATTCCACTCTATCCGGCTCAAACACGGAACTCTTCCCCAACAGCAACTGGATTGTCTCCTTTGTCTTGTCATTTCTATAAATTTGAAAGATTATGCGTTTTTTTTGTTACTTACAAAATTGCGCAAAGGATATGCCAATCAAATGTTTACACATTTTAGTCCCCGATTTTCAGAACAGATCATGCGTTGTAAAATCGATCATTGAGCAGTGAACTGTTTCATGGCTTTTTAATTTAGTTCTTAAGTAACCCAGAGTCCTGAAGTTCTAAATTTTGTGATTTTATTTCCTTAAATGTATGTCTCCTGATTGCTTTTATTGTCAAACACTCTCGTTTTTAGCTCTTACCTATTTGCTTCATAAATTACACCAGAGATGTTGTCAAATTCTGGATCATTAAACACTGGCGACACATCGGCGAAAGTTCCGTCAAAGAACCTCAGGACAGATTGGGGCTTCACACAGTCGCCATCTGTTGTCAAACGACAAACCTTCCCTTTGAATTCCTCATCGTTTAGGAACCGTCTTTCAACGTCCAGGATCGCCTGAAGGTTTTCTCTCGTCAATACGTTTCCCCCTTCTATGAAGAACATCAGCTGCAATGTTGTGCATCAGAGAGTTTCCAAATTTTGAATACATTCTGGATAATGTTCTAATTAGGCAATTTTTTCAAAGTTAACCTTTTGCGAATAATGGCCAAGGAAGCCATGGATAACCGAAGTATTCGAGACATAGACCAATAACTTACCACAGCTGTCCCCTGTCACATGTTTGAATGTTTGAACTTAATTGACTTTCAGTCTTTGTTGCTTATTTTATTTTTGTGTTAAATGTCACAGCCATCACAGCTGTATGTGAAAGACCAAGTTTGAAGCTGGGATAATCTTAGTTACTCCAATCAGTGTAGTTTGGATCATCTCTGGTGTGACACTTGCTCAATTACCATCTCGCCACTTATTCTACAATAATTATTTCGGGTTTTCACTTCTACTTACCGCCAGAGTATCCAGTAGCTCAGAACGAGTAGATGCCATGACTTCGCCTTTGCCCCGCTCCACAATCTCGTTATTCTCGTTTCTCCAGTCCCAGGCTTCAGATCGAAGAAAGTCAATGTCATCTCTCAGGTCCAGTGGAAAACTGTAAAATATTTACGTCACAGTTGGCTAACAGAGCTATTCGAACTACAACGATTTCTCCATTTGAGACCTTCGATTTAACATATCCAGTTTATCATACATTTATCCAAAAGTTAAACCAGTCGTACAGTTTTTGGACAACTGTGATCACTGTGCACCTTTTTCAAAATTATTGAGTTTAACCAAATTGCAAATCTTTCAGTTATGTCACATTTAAATGTTTTGCATTTGCTATTTATTTGCTATTTCTGAGTTTCACTGAAGTATATAAATCAAACTGTGAAATTGAATATGATATGTATTTAATTGGTGACTCGTAGAGGTACCTTATTGATGGAAACGGGGTTGCTGCACGATTTTTTTGTGATTTTTTTCTACGTGAAGTGAAACATTATTTTCGCGTGGAGCACGCAAGGTGAGATTGAACCCAGGCGAGGTGAGATTGAAATGAACCTCGGAAATGGAAGGTGGGGGGGGAGGGGTAGGTCTCATAATGAAATAAGTTTAGAATTGCACAAGTCTGGTAATGAATTAAATTTAGACTAACACAAGTCTGGTAATGAATTCGGTTTAGACTTGTACAAGTCAGGTAATGAACTAAGTTTAGAATTGCACAAGTCTGGTAATGAACTGAGTTTAGACTTGTACAAGTCTGGTAATGAACTAAGTTTAGAATTGCACAAGTCTGGTAATGAACTAAGTTTAGACCTGCACAAGTCTGGTAATGAATTAAGTTTAGTTTAGACGTGCACAAGTCTTGTAATGAATTGAGATTAGACTTACACAAGTCTGGTAATGAATTAAGTTTAGACTTGGACAAGTCTTGTAATGAATTTAGTTTAGACTTGCACAAGCCTGGTAATGAATTAAGAATAGACTTGCACAAATCTCCTAATGAATTAAGATTAGACTTGTACAAGTCTGGTAATGAATTAAGATTAGACTTGCACAAGTCTTGTAATGAATTAATTTTAGATTTGCACAAGTCTGGTAATGAATTAAGTTTAGATATTAACGAATGTCATTAATGAATTTAGACATTAACGAGTCACCAAAGTAAAAATTCTTCACTCTTTGATATTTTTATTATTTGGCGAAAATTTGCCGCAGAAGTGGAATAACAACGGTCTTTCTTGTCATACGAACCAACCTGTTGAACACTAAAGGTAAAATATCATATCCCGATACGAAGAGAATTCCAGTTAGAACCATAAAGAACAAATGCCCAGCCAGAGTGAAACCTGTAATGAAATATCAAGAAATAAAGAAAAGTATCCAGAACTGCTTTTTTGACGTTAAAAAAGAAAACAAATTTCAAAATAGAGTTTTTCGCATTCTCTCCGTAATACAAGAATGCCAACGTTGCCAACTTTGGTTTAGATCTGCCATTAAAAATCATCTAGTCCAATCTAGCATTTTACCTTAAAATATAATCCCCATGTACCCCTTGATTTCTAATTTCACACTTATTAACATTAATTAAAATAAATAAAGAAGAAAACTGTAAATATGTGGGAACACAAAGTTGGCAATGATGCCAACCTTGCCAACCTAGTGTGTTTGTGAAAAACTCGAATGACCTCGTTTTCTTAAGGATTATTACCACTTACTACACACTTGAGAGGCTATCGTCAAATTTTGGAAAAAAGTGTTTAAATTATTTGGCGAAAAGACGCATGCTACTCTTCGTCTATTACTGAAGGGACTATTGACAATAATGAAACTACAAGTTATCTGCGATAACACATAGATCTGCAGTTTTTGTTAAGAAATGTTTTGAACAAATGATGTACTGATCCTTGCCAAGGTGAATGTTAAGAAGTACATGGGTGTAAACTGTTTTTCCAGAAGTACACCTTTCACAGACAGCCAGACGTATTTGGAAGATGAACTAAATCTTTGCAAAAAGTCTGAGGTTGTTCAATAGATAGATGTGAGTAAAAGGCTAAAATTACAGTAGCATCGCGCAATGAAAAGAATCTTTTGCGCCAAGGTATTTCAAGGTTGAGGAAAGTTCGGGTTAAGTAAAAAATGTAGAACGTAAAATTGGGCACTGAAAATTGGATACTACGACATACCGAAGAACATGATAATAAGCAGAATAAAAATATGTGTTAGTAAAATATATGTTAGTAAAAAAAGATCAAATGACGTCGCGAAATTAAAAGAATCTTTCAAGCTCTATTCACGTTTGAGTGAAGTTGGGGGTTAAGTCAAAATGTAGAACTTTAAATTGGATACTGGGGCGACTCCATGACATGTCTAAGAATACGATTATAAACTGAACAAAATACCGGTGTATAAAATATATAATATACAATGTATGTGTTTAATTCTTCTGGTCATAAGTTTTGAAACGCTTGAACTTCATATTGAGCATGATCAATCTTAATAATATCTAGGTCAGGTTTGAGTAGCAAGGTGATTGCGTCATGGTCAAGTTCAAAAAGATAAAAAAAAATTTCACACACAAATGTTACCATCGTTTGCATATCACACTGAACATTACTTGAAAGGACCAAAATATTTTAATGCGTGTAGTGGTACTTCGGCTGAAAGGCATTCTTGTTTCTTTAATATTTAAGTGTTTGCAAAACAAAATATGAAAAGGAGTGATGTTAGCTCCCGGTGTACGTTTTTTTCAGAAACGCTCAACCGTGAATTCGATCTAAAAAATAACTACGGATATTGTAAAGTGCAAAGTAAGACTACCTAGTGCTTTCTTTGGATGTTTTGTTATCAGTTTCACAAAGAAGAGCGGCTCTCTATCTCTCTTTGCTTGATCAGCAGCCTTTTTCTTCTCGAGTCTTTCTCTGTGTTTGTTTTCATCGTTTTCAACGTTGTTGTTTCTTTCGTATGAGAAATTCGTGTAGCCGTTGTAAACCTCAGTCGTCGGTTTTTCCTGTCCACGTTTGTCACTCATCTGTCCAGGTTGGCCATTTTGCTTCTAAAGTAAAAGCCAAAAAAGAGGAAGGTGTTGAATTGTGGCTTTAATTTTCATTGCAGAACAATGACAGACCGGGGATGGAAAGAAGGTCCCCTACAGACCAAAATGCTGTGAATTTAATGTATTTTTTGAAGAGAATGGCAAAATTGTAATTTAGGACCCCTGCCTGAAGGGTCGGTGATTCTTCTCCCTACCTCACGAAGAATTCTGGATCTACCAATGCTGAGACAAAACAAACCACATGATTCTTAGTTGCATTGAAATCTTTACGAGCCAGAGATTAGGATGTTACTTATTGAGGAATAGCAGAATAGCATAATGAAATGAAGAACATAGCAAGTACATAAATTTAAGGACAGATTTGAATCTGAAAAGATTCAGCATTCTGTCTCGAGAATTTGACAATTTCAATTTAAGAATTCTCAAGTCTATGGGGGAGCGTGTGATAAAACGACAATCTACAAAATCTAGTAATGAAAAGCTTTTAAATAGTTGTTTTTCATGAAAGCAAGTTCGATTCTTGGACTGCTGATAGTCAACACAATAGACTATAAACGCATTCTAAAAACCATAACGGCCAAAGGGTCATTCAGACTTGTTTATGCAAGAGTCATTGAATTAAACTCAAAGAACTGACAAGAAAATTATTTATTAACCAATACATTAATTCACAAAAAGATATTATCTCGTACATGTTTTTTATTAAAGATATTTTGTTTGTAACCCTTCTCAGAAGGTTATTTGCAAACTGGAAGTAATTCTCAACATTTGCTAAGTGTTCAAACAAGAGTAGTCACAAAGAGCCAGGTGTACAAATACAAGTTTTATGTTTGAAAGAAACCCTACCTGCTCAGCCGCAGCGTTGTCGCTGTGGTGGTTGTCCCCTTCTTTCCTGGGTAGATTTTGTACATGCACCACAGATCTGCCATGGAATGCCTGCTGTGCAAAGTTCTTCACGTACACATTCGTCATGGGACCGTCAAATCGTGATCCAGTGTGTTCCGGATAAATAGGAACATCTTTACTTTCATCCTGTATCTGCAGAGGATCTACAGGCATCAGAATGGGATCATCCCCAAAAATTTGGTTGCCTTCTAGTGGAGGAACCTCATTGATAAATCCACTATGTTCCCCTTGCACAACATCACCTGGATCATATTGTTCTTGCGTTGGTATCTCTGGAACCGGAACACCTGTGTTCTCTACATTATGTTCCTGGACAGGGAGATTTACTGGTACAATAGCAGGAACCCCATTCACTTGAGACCCCTGTTCCCTTGAAGTAGAAGATTCCACAAATCCGGACTCTTTCCTTTGCTCATCCACAGTAGACGAATCCTGAATTGGCGCATTTTGCTGCAATACATCATCCTGGCTGGAACTGCTGTGCTGTTTTGCATGCAGTTGATTTCCATTATCGTCCTCATAGCCGCCGTTGACGTAAATGTTTGTCACGTTTGATGAAGAATGCCCCACATCCATTATCGAAACGG
This sequence comes from Haplosyllis leylae, assembly GCA_038406175.1. NCBI lineage: Eukaryota > Metazoa > Annelida > Polychaeta > Phyllodocida > Syllidae > Haplosyllis > Haplosyllis leylae. Next base: position 8,582 of record JBCAUG010015657.1, read on the forward strand.
CCTTTTTCTCTTATTGCTAGCCTTAAAGTGAAGATTTCGGGAAAATTCCACACAAACTGAAATATACCACAACTAAAATGAAACGTCTAGATGTTGCAGTCACATCTGATTGTATTCAAGTTCTGCTCTCATCACCTACACTGCAGCAATCTTTTATTTTTCTGGCTTTTCTGCTGTCCGAAGACCTTTTCAAAAGATCATTCCCCAGAGAGTCTTCACACCGAATTTGAAATTCTTGCGCTAAATTTGCATTGTGAACATCTGACTAGCAATTAGCCTTATAAATGCAAACGAGCTCCAGAATTTCTATTGTTCTTCTGCAAACGTCTTTGTACTGTGTATTTCGTGACACGATGTGACTATAACTATGAAAATTTTAGTCAGTGGTTCACTGAAGCGTAGTACAACATTTAGAACCGGGATTATTCAAGCGGCGGGTAGGCCTTTTCTGAACATTTTTTCTAGCAAATCGCCTTATAGATGGAGCGAGCTCCAGAATTTCTACTGTTCTTCTGCCAACGTCTTTGTCCTGTGTATTTTCAGACATGATGCTATCTGTTGTGATTCTGTGAAAAATTTAGTCAATGGTTCACTGAATGCGCAGTGCAACATTTGGAGTTGAAATATTCAGTTGGCGGGCAACTACACCATGGTTGGACAAAGATATTTCGCTTCAATTCCCCCTGTTAAATCTAACGGTTTTCATCTCTGTTGTTTCGGTACAAAATTGTCCTTAAACTCTGATGAGCACTGGTACACTGAATGTTTTGAAAGTAAATCTTGAATACTGCTAATTTTGTATTGTATTTTATGTTGATTACATGCTGATCAGAGATATTAATGGAAATGTAATTTATGCTAATACAGTTTGTAAATCACTTTTACCTGTGTCATGATTCATCAGATTGAGTGATAGTAATTTTGGATAGAGTCTGATAGCAACTTCTGACAAAGATATATTTCGTATGTGTTTTGCGACATTGACCATATGCTTGACAGGTAGTCGAAATTGAAACTCCATACATTTGGGGCGTAAAATTCTGGAACGTGCTGCTTTATTTGGCAGTATCTTCCGAGTTCATCAACCCCTTAATACGCTGTAAAAAATGCACAAGATGGGACGTCCTCGATTTTTTCACGTTAACCAAATCTGACAGATATGACAGAAATATAATGCAATTTGAAAGAATTATCAGAATTTAAAATTTAAAGGCAAGGATTATTTAATATTTCCAGTACTTGTTAGAATGTATGTACTTCATCAAATAATTAACATATACAATAGTAAGGAGTAGAAATTCATTTCTAGATCTGTCAGATCTTACAGATCTAGCAGAAATGCTTATCGTGAAAAACTAGAATGAAACAGATAAACTATGTACTAAATTTCCTCAAACGTCCAGAAAAGCAAGACCTTATCAGATACAATGCAACATAATATACCATTTTAGTTATTTTGAACATACATTTCCTGAATTTTATAGTGCATGACAGTTTTGTCGTGGGGTTGAGGTTGGTATTCTACTAGTCACCTGAAAAGTATCCTGGGAAACTCTCTCAGTGAGAAAACTTATTAGAAATCATGGCTTCTCTGAAAGTGGTCATTTTATCCACTTAAAAAATCTGTTTTTATTCTAAGATAAATCCGTATTCAAAGTTAGGAAGCAGGATTTTCTGTAACTTGAAAGGCCGATCCTATTTTTACCAAACATTCTGAATTTTTCAGTGGATTTCAAAAAAAAACGGTGGTGGCCTTTCCTGAAGGGAGTTTCCTTGCAACCACAAAAACTACCCACAACAACCAATAGAACTGAAGACGAAATGTTCAAAGCTAACACAAAATGTAAATGTCTGAAATAAAGCCTCCAAAATGGTTCATAAAAAAACTAGAATGGGACATCAAACTTGAAATGCAGGTTCATTTCGAAAAATTATAACTGAGCACTGTCGTTTGTTTGAAATAATTGACGAGAATAACAAAAGCCATTGTATATTTATTACTTTTTATTCTGTATACATACTGTATGTTCATGGCAAGATATGGTTAAAAGGTACAAATAGCAAAATATTTTCTGTGTTAAAAAAAGATATCTTTGAGTAAGATAATTATAATTGTAAATTCTAAGATAATATATGACACTCAAAACAGCAATAATGATAAATCGGAATGAACAATTTACTTCTGTCAACCACATATTCGTGACTAATACGTGCAATGCTTACAGAAGACAAAAAGTATACAGGTTGGGCACGGTTAATTCGAACACGATTAATTCGAAGTTCCACTTAATTCAAATTATTTCCCCACACATTCTCTTCTTATTTAATGTTAAATTGCACTGTTAA
>JBCAUG010015668.1:0-10927 GCA_038406175.1 Haplosyllis leylae
TTTAGTTGTGCTGCTACTGTGAAATGATATGGAATGTAAGTGATTTGAAATGGAAACTATGTATCTGTCATCACTGGGTCCGACTTCAATGGACAAGGGGGGTTGCTGGCTCAGGAGAATACTTTTCTGTTTAGATTAGATTTAAGAAAAGTAAGAAATTATATCTTGTAAGGATCACACACGGATAACTTTATTTCAGAAAATTAAATTTTATCAAATTCTCTACATTGCATAGTTAAAGTGAAAATAATGGAAAAAAATTAGATGCTGAGATTCTCAAATGTTCAGAGATTATATTGGAGATTTATATCAATATTATCATCCGTTGGGTAAATTTAGGATGGAACTATCATGCTACAGGAGATCCAAGCACTGGGGACTTTTGCTACAAAAATAAGTGAAACAATTTTGTATGTTTGAAATACGACACTTCAAATCTGGAAGACCTTGTATGAAGATCCAAAAATTAAAATATAACCGATGTTAGAAAAGTAACCCCCTCCTTCATTGCAGTCCCTTTTTGTCCAACATATTTTCAGTGATATACCTATAATGCAACGGACAGGAGGATTTCTGGTTGAACTGACCGTAATGGTTACACAAGGGTTACAAAACGTCCCTCCCAGTCCAGCAAACCCGTTATCCTTTGGAACCTGTATCTTGCACTCTTTTTGCAGAGTTAACTGACCATTAATACAGCCACAGATCAGAGTTAACAGATCATATAATGAGGTGCAAGGCGGAAAAATCTGACCAAATCAAGGATGATGGGGACATTGATGACGGGTGAGAGTGCTTTTGTAGCCATCCCTTGGACGCAAGGTCGAGTTCATGTTCACTTCCGGCCAGAGCAGCCTCGCTCTGGACCCCAAGGTGAAGTCAAGGTCATTAGTGTCAAATCTCTGCCACCAGCACTATTAATTCTGCCTCGTTACCTGTACAATGGTATTATGAAGACGGGTATAACACCATTGAAACGTCATTTACATGGTCATTACACAGTCCAGAACATGTGTTAGGTTGCTCAACCTTGCTGCCCCATTGTGACCCTCAAACACTGACTCTATAATATCCTAAATCTATTGGCCTGTCACCAGGCATAACATCTTTTATTTCATATTGCTCCCAGCATTGATTTAGGGCATATCCTACTGATAAAAGCATCAAAGGATTGAAGAATTATTTCTCAATTAGGCCATCTGAGCTTTTGAAATATTTTGATGGACAAAGATCTGCTTAGGTCATAAACTTTTCATTTCTACCTCTCTGGGAAAGTTCCTCTTGCTCTTCAAATTTATCTGTAATATATTCAGAGATTTCAAAAGGCAATGAAGGGAACAAATGTCTCCTAAAAGGTGAAATATTGTGACTTTCTCAAGTTTGGTCAGTTAACTTCAAAAGATTTGTTCATTTTGTAACATTTTAAGGTAAAATTGATGGAAAAATATTTTTGTGAAATAGTAGTTGTAATAGTATTGTCATAAAGATAATATCTCGTGTTGATTTTATTCTGAATAGAAAATACTGTCTTTGTGAGGAAAAAAAAACATTGTCAACGCGTAATACGAGTTACTATTCCAGAGTGATGTATCAAAATACTGAAAATTACACCACCTAATACCTCACCTATTGTGAATGACATCTCATGATACGGGTATCAGAAAAAGTAAAAAGTAAAGTACAAAAACCAGCTAATAAATTCAAAAAAAAGTTTGACATCCAAAGCATTGTTGTCTGCTGTGACCCATTTTGAATATGGCACCTTGGTAAGTACTTTTGGTAGAAATATAAAATTATAGCCATAGGTTTTTGAAACAAAATCTCTGGTAAATAACTTGAAATGGTCTTACTTTTTCAAATTCTTTAAAACTTTCCTGCTGAGTAAATAACACATTATTATTTCATTGTCACAGTGTGTATTGTGCGAGTTATTTTAAAACGGAGTAACATTTGAAAGTTCAATATTTTTGTGTGCATTGCAACACCAACAATGATTCTGAAATTTAAGGAAATTATTTTGTACTCATCACATTTGGTGTTATAAATTAACCATATTCCTCTCTCAAAGTCTTCATATTGAGAAAAAAAATCAAATGTTCGATGGTAAAGTGATGGTTTTAATATGTCGAGATTTATGTCGTAAAATATCAGAAATATTGACAATGATAACGAATGTTGACAACAATGGAAAAAAATCTCGTGGACCTGGCTACGATATAGTCAAACTTCTTAGCATCTATACCAAAGACCAATACTCACCATCCAAAAACACATGATATCGTTGTATCAAGGCCCGTTCACCCTGTGCCATTTGTTTTTGCTTGTAATCGGTTGCATAAGACCTGGTGAGGTTGTCGTAGTCACATGATCGCAACACTTTTATTGAGTCCTGTGCAACCCATTTGTTGCAATGAAAAGAATTACAGTCACAATCAGAAAAAAACGCACGGTGTGAATGAGCCTTTAGATATAAAATTCTGTTATGTGCGACGAACTAATTGCCTAAATAATCTTAACTAAACAATTGTACATTTCCTATCCAAGGCTAATTTCCCCCATTTCCTCGCTGAAACACATCAATGCAATTGCCCTTTGGTAGGATTTCTTCCAGATAGGCTAATATCGCCTTCTTTGATGCACCGTTTAAGGCAAATAGAATAAAACAGTGCCATAAAGACTTTTTAAATTGTAGGCATATTGACAAAAGTACTCAAAAATCTTTATGGGTGACTTCGTTACCGTGGTGAATGATTGCTTTGTTCTTAGTCCGGTTTTGATTTTTAAATTATGTTTAATTGTAGACAAATAAGGACGGCACGTGTTCAAAGTACTGTCAGTATTTAAGTTAAATCAGCTGGATTACAATGGATTACGTTTAAAGGGTGCTGTTAATCCTTCTGTAATGGTGTGAGATTACGCCAACTGTGGTGTTTGTCAACAACTCCGATGGTAGTGTAATCAGTCTGAGCATGTCTGTTTGTCTGTCTGTCGGTCGGTCGGTCAGTTGGTTGGTTGGTCGGTTGGTTGGTCAGTTGGTCAGTCAGTCTCTCTGTTTCTCTGTCTGTCTGTTTTATTCAAGTTGAACACATAATTTTTACAGAAAAAACATGATATTTCTTTGTTTGGACCAGAGATTGACACATACAGAAATCTTCTATGAGATACATTTGTTTTATTTAAGTGTAAAAACGATCATGACAAGTGGCAATTTTATTTTAATGCGTCTTTTTGTTTGGTGAAAAAAACATTTAAAAAATTGGATTTTTTCGTGCTTTCAACTCGTTGTTTTTTTATATTGTGCTTTATGGGTTTGTAAATGATACATGAACGACACTTATTTTTGTTACAAAGTAGCAAAGTTTTAAATTCTCTAAGTGAAAATAATCCCCGATCTACGCACGCGAATATCTCTCTACACGTCACCCTAATTGCACTTGACGAAAGCATCAGCAGTATTCCTAATGTGGCGAAAACAAAGATTTACCTTATCTAGCAATAGCATCTACAGTATTCTTAATGTGTCGTATACAAATACCTTATTCAGCAACAGCTTAGGAACTCGTGAAAACAACGGGAAATCTGCGTGATCTATTGTTTTTAACATGATGTTATAATAAACAGTGTTAGACCTGAAATGTGCCACATACGGATTATACTCCACTTCGCACCAACTTACAAGACACAAACTCAGATTAACAGTGGGGAGTGAGAACAATGTGATGTTTCCATGAAGTGTTAATTACAATGAAAATAAAGCAAAGGAGGTTTCGTCTAATTTCTTTTCTGAAGAGTACAGAGAGGGTGATCGTAAGAAAATTGAGAGTAGATCTATGTGCAGACGACTAAAAATTATATCAAGACTTTTTTGTCTTTTAACGGCCCTTTTATTCTTATTTTACAGATATGAAACTTTTTGTATGTTAATTCAGTTTTTAATAATATTTTCTGCCGAATAAAATCTTGCGGGGTGTACATTATAATTGGTAAAACCCATCTAAAGTGACTACTGACAGTAAACAATAAACAAAACCGCCTACTAAAGTTGTACCAAGGCTTCAAAAGCTCTTGGGTTTATGCTTCCTGACCGGCAAAAGGGTATAAGCGCCCACCCATAATTTTAAATTTTTTTAAAATTCTTCAAAAATGGAGTCAACAATTTTTGTTTTTTAAAAATGTTTCGAACAAAAGTAAATTCAATCTACAGCATGACCACGAAGTAATATTTAAAATGAGCTGAAGATGGAATTTTTCTTCAAACGGAGAAAGCCATGAATATTGTTCCTTGACTCTTTTCTTTGTCCCTTTTATTATATCAGCTTGAGTCCGAAGGATTTTGATTTATTCTTTGTTTACCTACATCTACTTTGCCCCTTTTTTCTTCAAATATCATGTGCCTGATGAGGAAGTGACTTCATAGTTTTTCCCTTTCCATTGTCCCTGGTAACTTTTTGCATGTTTTTCTCACATTCTTGTCATAAAAGAAGGGAGAGACCCTGGAGTGGGCGAAGTGATTTCTCACCGTGACATATGGAACATGAATGTAACGTTTAAGGTCAATTCACATTTGGTGAGTCAAGGCGAATGCGAATGTGACAACGACTCCGCTCACCAATGGACAAAGTCCCATGACGCCAATTGGACCAGTAAAGGATGACCCTACGTCTCCTCCTCTGTTTCCCCTTTTCCAGACAGGGTGACCCTACCCCCTTCCCTAAAATAGGGTGACTCTTCTCCCCTCAGACATGGTGACCCATCCGTAAACAGGATGACCCTACTACCTACAGACAGGGTGACTTACCCCCCCCCCTCCCCCCGACAGGGCAAGTCTGGATAAGGACGGGGCCTTGGTTGGTATTGCCTCACAATGTGAATGGAAGACTGGCTTGCTAGAAATATATGTTCGCTTCTACATTCGCTTCTGGGTCAATATCCGCTATTGCTGGATGGGGATAAGTCCTATCTGTAACAATGGTTCCCAAAAAAAGAACAACGTGACTGAAGTTCTGGCACGACACTGTTGGTGAAGTGAAAAATGTGAAATAAAAGAGTAGAACCCTAAAAAATTAGTAAAAGTTAGAAAACTTGAAAAACTACCCAAAAATAGTCCTCGCAACGCACGAAATCACTAAAATTGAGTTCATTTTCTTCTAAGGTATTAATATTAAGACTTTCTTTTGCCAGTTTTAAGCGTGTCTGTTTCAGTCAGTGATCATCAGGTGATCGAAGTTCACTTTACGCTACAACGGAAAACCGTTTAATTTACGATCGGTCGTTGAAAGACCATCTTCCTTTTCAGATCATGACATTTGATAACTACTTCCATTTTTGTAAATTTTTGTTTGTTCCAGGACCAAAAATTAACCCATTAATCCAAAAATATTGGCATCAGTTTTTATGACCAACAAACATATGATGAAAAGTGGGTTTTCATTTTCGATTGTCAAAATTTGGGTATCAATTGTGAATTCTGTTTCCCTGTGTGTGGGAGGCGGTGTGGAATTTGTTGTCGGTACCCACTTATTAATTTTCCATCTTTTCATATACCCAACTTAATCATATACAGCCTACAGCACATAATCAGTCATTTTTGATATGTTCTGTTGTTGATGAATTTCCATTAAGATTAAGGACACAGGTGTCAAGAGATTCTGGCACGAGTCATGGCACCCTCCAAAACACGCGAGGTCCGTGACGTGAAGATGACGTCATCAGTACCTGAAGGTCGTTTATCTCAATTTTTTTCTCAATTCGTAGTCCGAAATAGAACTTGTAAACACATGTATGATAAACATGTTGATGTAAACAGTTCAGTAAACAAGTAAAAATAACTCTAATGTCATACACTATATCTATATCAATGATAAGCAAATGTAGTGGGTGTGTCCTTTGTCCTTGTTTTTGAAATTTGTTTTTCTTCCTTTAATTAAGATGACCAAAAATATCAAGAAGCGATCTGAATAACCAAATGATAAAGATTTTTTAAAAGGAAATGTTTTGAGGAAAATTACTCTGGAAATATGCAACAGATATTGATTTGTTCCAATTTTATTTTGATCTTCTTGAAAACTCAAAAAAAAATATCTTTATTTTCTGCTAGTTTTTATTTTGCACCAGTGCACTCAAGAATTTTGGCCATATTTTGAAAATTTATGAACTCGAAATTTCTATGTTGAATTGCGGTTAAAGAAGGATCATTTTAGGTGACGAAATTATATTGAATGAAATAGTTAAAATTCTTCAACAACGCACAAATTCAACTAGAATAGAAGAGAGTACATGTAGGATGGGTTCTAAGAATTCTATTAACAAGAGAAAGGAATTTCAACAATCTGGATTTGAATAGTCACATGGCCGAAATGACAATGACTAAATTACGCTTATGTGTCATAAAAATATCTCGCATCAGTTAGCTAACAAAAGACTGGCATCCCGCACCCTAAAATTGGGTGACACGGGGACCATTACCGCAGTAACTGAGGGGGTGGTTGTGGTTTTGTAATACTAGGGGGTTTCCATATTTGATTTGCGAGTTACTTTATCAAAAAAAACGGCTTCTGAAATTTAATTCTTGTTTGAATCCTCTTTGCTTTGGAAGAAAGGATTTCACACATGATCTAAGTTTAGAAGAATGTTGCTCATCCCACCAATGATGTTCGCTCTGTCTGTCTGTCTGTCTGTCTGTCTGAGAGATAGAGAAGAGATTCTAAATAATTTTAGAAAACCTAATTTTAGTATACAGTGGCAATCGAGTTTTTCTATAATTCATTGTTTTCTGGCAAATCCTGGCAGAATCTGCCAGCATTGACATGCAATGGGTCGCAACCATTGCCAGGAAATGAATATTCGGAAAACTCGAATATGTGATCAAATATTATTCAGCAGATGAAGTTAACTTCAAAGGGGTATTATGAACCTTTGCAATCGGCAGGTGTGTTGTTAATTTTCTATTGTTTTCCTGCTGACGTCTTTGTACTGCGCATTTCTGGATATGTTGTTCATTCACCATTGATTTCATCCAGTGCAGGGCTTCCAAGACAGGTCACTACGATTTCGTTTTTACCTCCAATAAAAGTTTTGGATCCACTTTTGGAAACAGATGGATATCTAGATAGGAGAGGGACAAATGCATTGAATTGAGTGCACTAAATGATCAGAAGATTCTAGTACACAGAGTGCAGACAAATAAATGAATAAAAATAAACCTTGGCAAACGACTCATGTCCATTTCTTCCTTTCATGAGAATCTTCAAAGGTTTCTATTTACATACTATGACATCACTGATTCATGTTTATCGTGGCTCTAAAACAAAAGTAAGCCAGGTTAGGTCAATATTGAAAATACAAGAGACATTTCATCATCATCGTCAGAGGCCACAACGGAGGCTAATTCCGAATCCGATTATGTTAGATGAATATGTAATCAGGTTGAAGAGTGTTTGAATTCATCTCGTAAATTCTTCGTCTCTTTGTTTTACGTCTCTAGTTTATAAATATCAAGTGGCTTTTTGTATTTATGGAGGATGGAGATTCATGCCTAATGAATACAGAGCATTCTGACGTATTGAAAAGTGGGAGATGCTGAGAAACGTGAAATTCTGTGCAGAGTGAAATTATTTCTGATTTTTTTAGTTAAGTTTGATTTTTATATTGACACGTTTTCCTGATTTGCTCTCCGATTAATTATGCTCCTCGTTTGAGTTTTAAATATGTCTCTGGAAAGTTGGTAAAAAAAGAAAGTCCTCCTGTGTGACTGCAAGAGGTACACCGCCCACGGCATAGCAACACTGGCTTTCCTGTCCGGGGAGGGGATAGGGGTACTCCTGTCCTTTCTGGGGGTACCCCTATCTTAGGTTGGGTACCCACTGGCCAGGACAGGGGTACCTCAATTGTACAGGACCTATGACAGGACTTTGGACAGGACCAGTGACAGGACTAGGGGGTACCCCCAGAAAGGCCCTGGGACCAGGGAAGTAACCTGGGACCAGAGACCATGGTGTACCCCCAGAAAGGTATGGGACCAGGACAAGGGAAGGAATCTGGGACCAGAGACCCATGGGGTACCCCCCCCCCCCGGTTAAGAAACTGAAAACATTACCTTGCCGTCGTGCCCCCTTCGCGGACGGTGAAAAGATGGCATCAGTTTATTTCTGGATTCTCATTGACATAGCTGAATTTCCATGTGCTTTTCCACCCCCATCCCTCCATTCTCCAAAAACCCACGGGCATTTTCCCTTTGTGGTCTTGCATGTGAGGCTGGGGAATTACCCTTTGAGGGATCTGCTTGCCTAAGCATATCTTACTGACCGCATCTTGTGTGGGTGTGGGCGCCCGGGTCGCGTTTCGTCTTTATGTTCTTTGTAATCTTGAAAACATAAGTATCACATGGAGCAGATTTAAATTCTACGTGTACAGAATAGAACGGAAGGGTTGACGTCAAATGTTCAAAATGTCCTTTAACAATGAACTCCGTAGAAAAGAACGTCAAGTGGGCGATTTTTCAGCAGTCGCGTTTTCCAGGGAAAGTCTATTGCTATTGCTCCTGATCATCTCTCTTTCAGTGTCTTCTGTCTGTCTGCCTGTCAGCCTACCTGTCTGTCTGTCTGCCCACAAGGAAACATAATAGCATTATCAGTTTATTATTTACTTTCATTTGTGAGTCTTTTTTTCCGATTTTATTTCCTCCACCAATTTTACTCAAGACTACATTTATTGCAAATCCTAACAAAAAAGATCGATTTGGTTCGAAGGAAGTTAACACAAATATCGCTGAATTAAAAGACCAGAACATTTGAAAAGGAAAATATTTTCTGGTTGGGTTGACTAATGTATTAATATTAATGGTTGACTAACTAAAACTGTCTCTTTTTCAGCAATTTCCTCAAAGGGGATCCATAATTTAGACTATTTACATTTCTATTCAACACAAACACTAAGAAACAAAGCAGAATCCTGGAGCCATGATGTAAAATTTAACGAGAACCAAACAAAAGGAAACGAAGAGAGGAAGAAAGAAAAAAAAAAGAATTCAGCGGGAATGTGCAAAAGTGGCTTTTTTTATCACCACATTTTTTCGCCTCATATAGAGATATAAAATATGACAGTTTGAGTCAACAGTGCATCAGACTGGTAGTGTTAACTAAGTTTTTGAAAAGGTCTTTAATAGTTCGTGGGAACAGCAAATAAGACTTGTATCATTGGGAGGGAAGTCAGTTAAACCACAAAGGCTTATCTCATCTTATATATTTCATTGTATGGCCCGACGTATAAGGTTATGGGAATGCGATCAGTACGTCTATACGATATGTCTCAAGTATACAAATGAAAATATGCTGCTATTTTAATATATATGTATGTGGTTTTGTAGTCTCCTTTTTTCTGCACATACTTGTTCTCAAATAGGACATTTTTACACCTGAATTTATGTTGCAATAAATTATGGAAAGTTTTATGCGTTTTTAAATGTTCTTGTGAAGTTTAACTGTGCTACTAACAAACTTCTGGAACTTTATGACCAACTGAACTAAGAGGTATAAATCGAAGTTTAAAGTTTTGAAACGTAAGTTTCTTTATGATGATTTTGACTGCAGTGGATCCGGGAGGCTGTTCCACTGTGAAAATTGAAAAAGCAAGTGCTCCAAAAGTCCCCAAAGGATATCTTTCCATACCAAATTCTTGTGTCGTTCACTGAAATGTCCCAAATTGGGTTCTTTTTTTTCAAACAGAAAGTTTTAATTTAAAGATTCAAAAGTGTCAGATTTTTTAATAGAAAAGCTACGATGATGATGACGTTTTATTACATCAGCGTTTTAACCAAAGCGTCTTTCATTAAATACAACATAAAATATAAAACGCCACAAATACGGTCTCCGTTTACATTCCCATATCCAGATACAAACAAAAATATATCCATTTGTAAACAGGGACTATATCTTCATATTGAAAAGAATCCAAATTTAAATGCAGTGACATATCTGGGCATTTCGTAGTGTCTGTCCCCTTCTCCTGAGCTGCACTGTGGACCTACTCAAGAGGCCTCTTGTCCGTTGATAAGAGCCAAGGTAATTGGTGGGAAAAACAAACATAATTTGCTATCTCTTTTTCTCTCTCCTTGTTCTTCTTCTACTTCTCCTGTCCACTTGTGTAAAAACTGTAAACAATGATTTGTGTGTGAGTAAGTTTCGAAGGAAAAAAATGTCAGGAAAAATTGTGCCATTTTTGTGCCTAAAGGACAAAGACATCTCAAGCTGTTTTTTTTTCAAAAAATCTTTATCATCATTTTTACGTCAGCTACATTAGGTAATCTAAATTAGGAGGAAGGGAGTAAGAAATAAAGAGAAAAGAAAGGGGACGAAAACTAAGAAATGAGAAGCAGAAAAACATGACAGATAAGAAAAATAAACTGAAACTGAAAAAAGAAACATGTGCAAAAAAAATGAACAAACAAATCCAGAAAGAACAGAAAGATTGAAAATATCGAAATAATTGAGGGAACAAGAGAAAGAATAAAATGAAGAATGCCAAAGAACTCTTCTTCAGTCACCCATCAGGCCTGGATCTCCAGACCAGCCCTTGTTCCGGGCACGAACTGAGTGATCCTGACGCACGAAGCCAGACCTGCCAAAACCATTGTTGTCTTTCTATTAGAGAGAAGAAAAACGAAGAAAAAAGGAAGAAAAGAATTGAATAAAGAAAAGAAAGAAAGACAACCGATAAAAAGTTCACAGACTGTTTATGATGGCTGATGATGTCAGTTCTACCAATGCGTAGCTCAACCACGGTTTTTATTAGGCTTTGTCCACACTCAACGAATGCGAGCGCAAAAGCGATTTTGGACTAAACCGTCAATGATTTTTTACCGCCCGCAATCCGAAGGATGGGGAAGGTAATAGTTTCAGTCGTGTTTGTCAGTCCACAGGGGGGGGGGGTT
>JBCAUG010015679.1:0-25156 GCA_038406175.1 Haplosyllis leylae
TCTATCATCTACCTACCTAAAGCAAAGTTACAGGTAAATTAAAACACATAATCAGATAGGGCGCGACACAATTCTGAAAAGGATTCTTGTTTCCTACTTAATCACAACGTTATTTCATCCCGGGGCCTTAAATTATCAAGTGCTACATTTTCCTTTTGTGATGTAAAAAGTTCACAAAACAGAAACTTCGACTTTCATATTTTACTACATTTGTAGAGGTCAATATTTCAAGAATTTTACAATGGCTGAAAAAAAAAACTGAATGTTAACACGATGAGAAAAACATTTACGACAGAGAAATGATAACACTTCCCATTTCTGGACACAGTTAATCTCATCAACCATCCAACCCCCAGAAATAAGAAATCAAAACCAAGAAAAACAAAAGATGAAATGAAGAGATGCGCGACTTCAAGAGTGTAATGATATTGAATTGTCACCTATACTTTTTCAAAAGAGAAGTGGTGAGAGAGAGGCGGAAAATGTAAGGTACAATTGCAAGTGAAGTCACAAGGCTTGGGGATTGGGGCTCCTAATGAGAAACCTTTAAAGCCCAGAAGAACTGGCGGTATTGTTTCTATAAAAAGGATAATTAGTGATAATTAGAGGGAAAATTGTGTTAGTACTGAGACATATTGACGTGAGTTTGGTTCCACAATGACGGGGACCCGCGAGGCCAATAGGTTGGGAGGAAGTATGTGGAAAAACAACCAACCAAGAATTGATTTTTGCAGCGGTAAAAGCGGCTTAACCTTTGAGCGATAGATACATGGGTGCATGAGTCTCGTCAAGTTAGATCTCCGTACGTGTACAAGAGACCTACTGTTATAGCAGTTGGTTTTGTACCGCATTTACCGAATGTTCACACCCATGCTGAATATTAGAATTCTTATTTCGTGTCATAAAGAAGGTGTCAATGGCACCACGTGTTAATGGGCTGAAATGTAGCGTTTCCATTTTGGATATGAAAACATCACAAAATATTAGTCCAACAGTGCCAAACCGCCCAGCAACAGAGTCAATGGTCTTATCTGACAGAAGTTTCCTCGACTCGGGGAGTCGGAGTGTTGCGTAAAAGTTTTCCCTGATGCAATTACCGCAAACTGTTTGACAATTGACGATTGATGTAGCAGTGGGAAATTAACTTATGACGTTCAATGTGTCGATCCTTGACTTCCCATAGAGAGGGTCTGGGTGAGAGAGGGCACGGGGGTCTGTTGGGTAATGATACATAACGGGCACTTTTATTCGGGGAAAACTGCCTCGAGAATGCCAATTGTAATTTAACACAAATTCGAAACAATGAGAAGAGAAGGGCAAATCAACATCAGCTACAAGACAACAACTTCGTTTGCAAGGATTTCCGTTCGCAAATAAGTTGTGCAATGAACAAATGTTGAAAATTAAGGACGGCAATGAGGGAAGGGCGAACTTGGGGGGACTCGTAATTGAATTGATGGCACCGCTTCTCTGCATTGAAAAGTGACACAAATTGCGTGGAGATATTGAAGGGAGAAGATGTTTAGAGCGATGTAAATTCCTGATATGTATGTGAAAGCGCAATGTACGGAACCGAATTTGATTGTAATGATGAAAGCCACGGTGGAAACAAACTATGCGAAGAACGGCTCCCCGGGTTCGTTTGTAGTTCGTTGTAATGAGGCAACATCAGAGAGAATAAGCCCAACCTCGAATTTGTTTTAAGTTTTGTCAAAGAACGGGGGATGGGGGAGAAGGTGGAAAAATGTAAGGGTTAAAGTAAAATGCGTTTGGTTGGGTCTCAGTAAGTAGTCGGTACGGCAGTCCCCATATCAATAAAGCAGTCGACCATGCCGTAATCAGTCAATTGAAAATGTGCTAATAAAAGGGGAAAACATGGTAATATAGCAAACCAAGAGGAAAATTGTTGGTCAAAGATTAGGCTTGCGAGTTGTGCAAATTGCCAGTTAAAAGAGGGCACATAAGCACATCACATTGTGGGATGAAAGGCCCCCCGAGCACACCCCCAACAACTCAAAAGTGGCCGTTTCATTTAAAATTACACCATTTGACTACTCACTACTTTTTGTGCTTCTATTGAAAAGGCGCAAAATGAAAATGAAAAACTCTAATTGAAGAAAACATCAATTAGTTTTGGGAGCCTTTTTTCCAAGGGGGCCGTACGTAAATTGTAATGAGGAAGGCTTTGTAAAGTCTAATTGGCTTTGTGTTTTGCTTTCCTTTCGAATAATCTGAGACTTTGTTGTGTGACTGGAAATTTCTGTTTTGAAAAGCACATTCATAGACAAACCTATGCCCTCAGGTACTTTCTAAAAATTACTTTAAAAATATACACTTAAAACGTTTACATATTCTTAAGAAGAATTGTGAAAATGAGTACGTTTAAAAGGAGAATGTTAATCAACTATTCCATTGATGAAACATTAAAACACAGCGGTCCCTAATAATTTATAAATATTGTGAATATTATTGATTGATCGCAATATTGAACATATTTCATATTTTCCCAATTTTTCACGTCAATGCAAAAATGGTAATGAACCACATGGAATACGGGGTGGGGTGGGGTGGGGGACTTTCCCAGTGACTCTTAAAAACCATGAAAACCGAGAAGTCTGTCGTCTGTGCATAGTTAGAGAACTTATTTTACTTCGTCAAGGTAGCCTTATTCGGGTGAATGGGCAACATGTAACAGCAGTACAGTGCCAAATAAAATCGGTTTTTGGACTCGGACCAGATTCCTTAACATGTACAAAATCATTCCAAGGTGTTTTATCATTGGACTATTGATTTCCAAAGCACCAATGTTGTCATTCCATAAACATGTTGTGTACGAGAAAAAAAATTAGAAACAAAATTAATGACGTTTAAGAAGGTACATTGAAGAAACATTTTACTTTATGATGTCGAGTGGTTAAAATTTGTACTTTTTTTTTTGTTTTCATTAATTTACCTTGCTTCATTTTTCAGTTGTATATATTTACTTTTAATTTTGTTGCTGTGTGAGTTAAAAATAGCTTAAAATGTAACTGAAATTTGGTACAAATTATTGTCAATGTTTTATTAAAACAATGAATCCAATGGTTGTCTGAAAAAGGTAAATGAATGAATGACATGAAGCACGTTCGTTTATTAATTTGACCAGAAGTTTGTTTCTTTTGGAAGTTGACTTATTTGTTGCTGTGCTTTCTGCTCTTGTAGCTTCGATAACGAGTCCCCAGAATGGGATGGAACCGGCCATGCTGAAGGGGCTGGATATACAGCCGTACTACAACCAAACGACGTACACAAGTTGTGAGCCGCCTGTGGCGCCGGGAGCTTTGCCACCGCCATCCACTGTGATCGCTCATCTGACGAACGGTGAGCCACCCCCTTCTTCCTTGAGTCCGCACAATCGACACAAGCGCATCAAGCGAAACATCCTCTCGTCGGTCGACGACGACGTCGAGAATGTCGGGAACGGACAAGGAGGCGCGACGGGCAACGAGCACGACAGCTCCACAACAGCGGCGACGGGTCACCCGGGAGACAGTTACTATGGCAAGTCACCCTCACACAGCCACAGTATGATAGGTGTAGGTCCCCCAACGTGGGGCGTCCAGCAGCCGGTCACAGCTGACCATCCCCCTCCCCCTCCGCCACCTCACCCCTCTTTAGATCCAACCAGGTGGCGACACCCACCATTCATTGGTGCAGAAACCCACCACACGATGGCAGCACCCCCACATTTAATGTGGGAAGGGGGTTGGCAGCCACCCTATTAGCTAGCGCCTCAATAACGCCCTGTTGTTGACTATCTGCTCCCTGGGGCGCGAACAGGGTAAAAGATAAATGAGGCTCACGAAACAATATATAAGAACATTTCGGCATAATATACAAGCAAAATTAAGAGAATATACTAACAACATTTTTACAAACAAAATATAAAAACGAATCGGTATAAAACAAACGAAAGTAAAGAGAGACATGCCTAGCATAATAAGACAGCCTGTATTACGCTGTTATGTGTGTGTTACATTGGATTACACTAAAAGAAACATAATAACTTACATTTTAAGAAACAATGGAACATATTGTTATGTACGTTTTATATATAGTGTGCAGTGGATATTAACATTTTTTGAAAATTTCGGGTACAGACAGCTTTTTTTATTTGTTTGAACCAAAACGACGTTCGTATGCAAATATTTTGGAAAGCGCCTTGTGTATATGTAGCCGTGTATAGGAACAAATACTTAACTCATGGAATATACCGTAGATGTCTTACATGGATATTATTATTCTAAAAGTACTATGTCTCAATATGTATCACTATGCACCGTGTATGGAAATCCTGAGACTTTATATATAATAGGACACTATATTTAGCGAGAAAGATATTAGTTTAATGAAACAATACTCGTTGTACACACATGATAAGACTGAAATACTCCAGACGCTATGTACGTAAAGCTTTAACATATGCAACTTGATGATGACGATGATGATACTGATGAAACCGTCACTGTCTATTAACCAAAGACACCACAACGACAAAATGCTGAAGGATTTTTATTGTCTTCAACGCCTTAAAAAGCTCAACAACCAATACATGGATTTTGTACAAGACATAGGAACCAGTGATACCAATTTGTGTGTGCATCAATATAAAAATACACTCTTGAAGCAGCCATTACCAAGTCTACGGTTATGCAAGTTACACTGTAATATGTACATTCTAAGGAATGGAATGATGGAATCTTATGAATAGTCAATGCCTGTTACGTTTTGGATCTATGAATATTGAATTGCCTGATGATGACTTGTGCCTAATCTACCCGGAAAAGTTACGTCCAAATATACACTCCACTGAGACTCTTAATTAGTCAACAAGACTGATTCTGCCTTCTGCAATGACTTCTGCCTGTTTCAATAGGATTACTTACAAATTTACATCAAGTCAAAGAAGGTTAGACATGAACTTGAGTCATATTGTAAAGAAACTTGGATTATGAGTAAAATTCAGTGGAACTAGCTATCTCTGTGAAGACATCGGTGGCAAAAGGCTTGTTATGATACAGACTGTTTCCAGATTGTTGTTTATTTTATGGCATTGCGAGTGGATAGGCTTGTAGCGCACTCATCCATTCATCCACCCACGTCATTTAGAGCCTTTCGAGTGAGATAAACTCATTGAGATTATTGTTGCATAATGTAGGGCACGTTGTGTAAGAGGTGTAGCACTGTTGCGCAATCCTAATAATCATCCTCCAGATCAAATCAGATCAACCGACATAACCAGCACAACAAGAAGTCAATAATTAGCTGCATTTGTTAAAACAAGGAGCCAGAAATCTTATTAAGACTTGAGGAATTGCTTTGGGTTTGATCCGCGTAAGGCTTGTTGGGGGGATGAGAATAGGCAAAAAGGGCAGTCAAAGTTCAACGCTAATGTTATTGCAAGCACGAAGTGTTGGATTAAACACTTCGATGCAGTTTGCAAACAAATTTGTGCAAATACACTGAAGTAGATTGCGGAGTGGGAGTGGGGGGAAGGGAAACGGAACTCTGATGTAACAATTGCTGTTCATTTGATCTAAACGCATTGACTATTAAGGTTGTAGATTATTTGATTAAAGAGTGATCCCTTGTTAATGGGATTTTTATTTGGGCAGCATACGTACCATTTGTACTCCCTTGTTTTAGGGGTGACGTAAAGGTTAAGGAACAACATTCATTTTGTGGCCAGATAAAAATCAGGGAAAGACTGTCGGAGAAAGAGTACCAGGCAACGAACTATGTGTATACTTGTTAAAAGTGTACTGAATGAGTACCAGTCCTGAGCTGTAACCAAAAATAATGAGAAGAAGAAGGATACCAGGTTTGATTCTGTAAGAAAATACCAAATTTTCAACTGTATTCTAATCACTTGCGAATAAAACCTGGAACGGTCCCAGAAACAGGCACAGGGCCAAAAAAGTGACCTTGAAATGAGTTTGCTGTTGATAGAACTGCCAAGTTGGTCACCAATGACTAGTCATCAAAAGCTTAAAGTGAAGAACTGAAACCCCAGGCATCTTAGTATAGCATGGAACTCTTGACGATTCAATATCATGGATGATGATGATGTACTGAACTTCCTGAGCTGACAATGAAGAAGTTGAGAAACAGAGAAATTTTATTTTTTAGGTAATGGTCTGCTAAGAGTTTTAACTTACTAATAAATATGTATCACTGCCTTATTCTACGGTATAATGCAAAACAAACAATAAACAAAGCTTTAAAAAATTTAGTTTCTTTAAAAGAATACAACCACAGCTTTAATTCAATGAACAAATAAATATTCAATGTGAAAATAAAACATCTGTACAAAAACATAACAGTATACAGGCTTTCCTTTGTTGGGCATGTCTCTTTACTAAGGTCAAACAAGACTTACACATTAATAACAATAATACTCATACGAAAGTCACAAGATAAGCCCTCCAAACTGCACCAACACCCTTCTCTCTTTATTTATTAGAAACATTCTATCTTCAATGTATTTTTTTTACAACTACATATGTTGTAAACTGTATTATCTATAAGGCACATATTTTTGTTAAATATTTATTGGATTTTTGCATGATTTTTTTTTATAATATCAACTGCACGCACCGCATCATGTACAAACGGCATGGTTTTTACCGACATTTTTATTTTGTCTCTCTGCTCAAATTTGCACATTATACAGGAACTTGAAGGTCACTTTCAGATACTCTGATATAACGCAACTTCACACCATGAATTTGAATGTGAATATTTTTGACAGCTAAACATCTCACAGGTTTTCATAACTGGAAGTGATCTTCAAGTCTTTTAAGAGTGTACTATGTTACAATTCAGGTTCCCACAGATTATTTTAGAGAATTCAAATGAAGAAACGATACAATAATCCTGAATGTAACTTCGTGCACTTGGCCGCTTGTTGTTTCTATGCTAATTGTACAGAACGCATTGTTTTCACGATGTTGCTACTGCGCTTCAGAGCTCTGTCCTGGTGTGCCTGTAACGCGGAAACGTCAAACTTTGAACAGTGAAAATGTTTGTCTGCTGATGAGATCCTTTCGTTACAGCCACACTAGGCGTGATTTCCCTTTGTTTTATTTTGCTGTACGTATTGTGACCTCGGTGTGTTTTTGTTGTTGTATGTAGGTATGACACACAGTCCAGCCCTACACTCTCCCCATTTGATGGTAGTGCACAAGGACGCCAGCAGTGGCAGCGGTGGTCACCCGTCACCCGGGGGCGCGGGGAGCAGCTTCACCCCCGTCACATCGATGCACCACCACCACCATCACCACAACACCAGCACGGTCGACATGGAGACCCCGCCACGGCCTCTCAGCACACAAACGCCTGGAATGCAGTCACACCCACAAGCCTCGTCATCCCCTCTTAGTAACCATGGTAACACGCAAGGTACTGCACCCTCCTGTGCCGTCACTAACTCAACGTGTCGTACATTACCAAGGCGAAACACCAAACTAAGGACTTGCCGTACATTAACATTTTAGTAAAAGTGCACAAAGTTGAGGCATGGTACGTGTACTTCTTTGGACTCTTGTGCACAAACCACCTCTCAACCTCAAGTCGTTAGTTTTGTGATTCGTTCAGAAAATACATGTAGCAGTATGTTCTATGTCCTGTGAAACACTGACTTTGCTTTTGCTTTGGAAAAAAAGAGAAACACGGCAATAATTTCACTGGCTTGTTTGTGGAACACCTTTTGCACCAAAAACAGATTCCCCACTGGTCGCTATTCACTTTTTCCCACAAAATGCAAGACAAAATTTGTTTTTTGCTCATTTGGAACATACTGCTGTCCATATCATAGAACTTCAGTGGACTTTTTGCAAAATTTAAATCATGATTACATGTGTACCATTACAAATGAAAATCTATTTGTAGAAAGAGTATGAAGTCCACTACAAGTTTACTCAGATATACAGTATGATTGATAGTCGCATGATATTTTAAATGTCGCTTGAAGACGTCAAAGTTATATTTAGTTCTTTATTGCACTTTGTTTAGCTTTATTTTTTGAGAGTTCTCACGGCCCGTATGACACAAGAGTTCGTACTTGGGGTACGTAACCCCGATCATCTACCGTGCAAGTGAAGTCGCAATAGGTGATCAGGTGAAATATGAAATACGTATCCAGTACCCGACCTCCCAGGCCACCTTGAACAGGAGCTTCTAAACCCAAAAGTATCAGTTGAAAAACAGCTCTTGCGCACCTCGAGATAGATGTTAAATACAATGCACTGCGAAGGGAAAGCACCCTTTTAGGAGATAAGGTATGATATCACCCCTGTTTCTTGATGAACAAGTGGCTCATTTTCCTCAAATAGGTGATTGTCAAGTATCTTAAGAGTAGGAGGTCTATTTATTAAGTAAAGTAACGCTGGGTCTAGTTGTACCTGACATACAGAAAATAATGAAAATGAAATGGAACCATTTATCGATCTCTTTAAATACCAGAGAAATGTCACTGCGACAGTAACGAAATTTCTTTCATACATTTTTTGGACGGCGATCAAATCATACAATATCGATTCTGCTGTCTGACGGGAAAGGTCAAGGGGGAATGGGAATTCAAATCTCACCACGTTACCTTGTATATTACAACACACAGTAGTTACTATTTAGAAAAAAAAGTCCTCGAGGTTAAAAGAGGACATTTGGCAAATGAGTTGAACTGCTGGCACCAGGTTTCTTAATCTCAGTCACTGCCAGACAGTTGAGATCCCCCTCAAATAAGTTAGAAGAAGTGATTCTGTGAACGTTGCATTGTAATTAGTAACGTCACTATCGACCGTTTTGGCTGTCGTCGCCGCCTGGAGGGGGCCTAGTCTTCCCGACAACACTCAGACCCCTTCTCTGTTTATGAAATTTGTGCCAA
The DNA here is from genome assembly GCA_038406175.1 of Haplosyllis leylae. NCBI lineage: Eukaryota > Metazoa > Annelida > Polychaeta > Phyllodocida > Syllidae > Haplosyllis > Haplosyllis leylae. Next base: position 8,924 of record JBCAUG010015679.1, read on the forward strand.
TAACTTCCTACACAAGCCAAGGCTCAGTATAAGTAGCATTAACTCATTGTAGTACATAACCCGCCGAATCAGTACCTATGTTGAATTTTAAAAAAAATTATAACTGCAAAATTTGACGCCAATTACAGCCAACAGGATTCATACAGGAGTAAAATACGCAAGTGGTCGTCAGATTTTCAAACGACAGATCACACTTGTTCAATTTTCTTCACGCTTCATTTCTTTTTTCTCCAACAGTACTACGGCTAAATGTCATCCAGGGTTGCCAAAACTATTGCCTTTTTAAAGTTATTGAAAAGGTTACGTGAAGAGACGGACTGTTGTTAACGGGGGGATCTTTCTCCTCAATTAGAAATGCACTTATTTGCACGAGATAACTTTCCGTCCCGGAGACCGTATTCCATCACCCACGAATGACCCGACCCATTCACATCACGAAAATTGAATTCTCGGCAACGCAATTGCACCGTTTTATTTTTGCCTCCGTCGTCGTCGTTTTCTTGGTTTTCGTGGCATGACCCCAAAAATCAAAGATGGTTGAAGGAACGTTTAAGATAACATTTATTGTTAAGAAGCAGACGACGAAAGCAGACGGCTTTGAAAATAAACAAGATGCATTATTTATCACGGAGACGATAGACGAATTAAAAATACACAAAGTGCATGACAAATGGCTATTACGAGTGGAAATAAAAAAGACGGAATGGTAAAGATAAAATATACAACATTCACTAAACGGAGAAGTTTTGTACACCTGAATTCATTCTTAACCTTTGCTATTTTAGAGTCTCGAGATTTGAGTTCTTCGCCAAGTAAAGACACAAACAGCAACTTTTGGTCCCCAAGACTTTGGAGAAATGCGTCTTCGTACGGCGGGTACGGCCCCTCTGCGCCACCTCCGCCGCCACCACCGCCGCCTCCCGCCCCGACAAGCTCACTTCCACCGCTACCTTTTAACGGCGGTGGACCAACCAATGGTGATTATAAAAGAATGCCACTATGTCATGAGTGCACAAGTTTCTGATAACAAAAAAAAAGAAGAAAAATACTATCCTATGTCCATGGGTCATGTTCGGATGCCTCTTGATGTAAATTTTGGATTCGTTTTCACCATGTTTTAATTTTGTCAAGTGGAAAGTTGGTAAAGTATGTGACAAATTGCGACAAATAAAGAAATTCAAAAGTGTTCAAGAATTTAACAATAAATGAAAAAAAATTTGTTTTTATATTTAGTTTCTGAAGACTAATTGCAAGACGTTCATCATTTAGTGATCATAAAATACTTTATGTTCTTATTCTAACACTTAAGTACCAAAACAGAAGGAGGCATTTGAATAGAATTCCCATTGACTCACCAGCACACATGCTTTGTTTCTCTGTTTTGATACAGACAAGTTAAAATGTTAAGTTTCCATGACAACAATGCTCTGTCATGACGTAACATTCATGAAGCATTGAAATTCAAAAAAAAACCAGTACTAATATCACACACCTATGCGGTTGTGTCTTCTAGTGAAGCTGAACACGAAGTCAGGTAGCCAAGAACTACTTGATTGCTTTACCAGTCATAAGAACAATGGCAAAAGATATTCGTGACTGGAATTGAAAAATTTAAATACTCATGTGTTTTTGCAACCACTGTTTTTGAAGTGTTGGAAAAACATAGTTTGAGCGATATTCTAAAAGTGCACGGGAAAGTACCATAAAATGATGTCATATTTTATGTTAATGCTGTAAAAAGATTGACACTGTTCAGTAAAGTGTCATTTAACACAGGGCTTACTGTACATGTATGTAGCCATGTGACTGTCCCTCTCCTCCAGTCGCGCAAGGTAAAGCAATCACGTCTGTTTGGGGCCAGATAGTCGTGCTGTATTACAGGGAGACAAAACTGTTTATCATCTTGTGCATTCTACATATTGTCAGTGCCCACTCAAAAAACCCTGCACCACATTTTACTAATACAAATCAGCTCTCTTTCTCCATCTTCATTTCAACCAGTAATTTTTAAGACTATGTCTTTAAGACTCAAAAGTTGCTGTGACCGTTCTACTGCTTGAAATGCCGTTTTTATTAATTTTAAAAAATCACATAGTTAGCCCACTGTGAATCGTGTTGTTGTCAAAGGGAGATTTCCTCTTACAGCATTAAAAAGTGAAAATATTGAGTGCAAGCTGCTGAGATAGAAAGTATTGTACAAATTAGACTTGTTAGGAGTTACAAAATAAGGTGTAATTAAGAAGTCTTTGGTGAGTTGCTGAATGAAACAGATGAGCAAAACTCCAACATTGGTTGTTTGGTTTTAGTGAAGTAAATATCGAATAGTGCCAACTGACGACATCATAGACCCTGGATATTGGGAGATTTCTTCTGTTCTTGGCACATTAGACCACCCAATGTATGACAACTGACTGTTAAAAAATATCTGAAAATCACACATTTTTTTAGCGGACAGTTGGGATAAATGTAATTGCACTGATGTTTGCTTAAATCGTTTTTTAAAAACATAACATAGCTGGATGGAGACCAGCTGGTCTGTCGATCTATTGTGTAATTTCAACTGAGCTGCATGGTCGGAATTTTTGTTTCTCCCTGTAAATGGTAATAATGTACTTTTAAAGTGCGGCAAATGTTGTGTATAAAGCACGGGAGGTTGACTTGCTTGGTAAGGTCACGCTAACTACAAGAGTAAAAAAACGAATTAACAAAATAAGCTCAATTAAAAATTAGATGAATTAATTAATTAGGTCTGAGGCGTGATAAACACGCTGAGTGATAATCTGTAAATTAATGCAGTTAACTGCACAATTATTTTAAATTAGGAAGATCCTACCTACATTGGAATTTTTCCAGTTTACTCACAGATGCCCCCGATATTCTCAGATTTTCAACACAACATATGGTTAAGACCCACTTCTATTGGAAAATCTGCAAATATCTGAGCCATTCTTAAGCTTATGAGAAAAATTTCAACCCAACGCAGATTGGATTCTCTTGTAAAGAAATATAAATGTGCAGCATTAGTTTGGAGACAAATGTATTCCTTAATATGTATGGTTCCAATTATAATTTCTCATTGACCACCATTGTAAACCTCAGTCAGAAACGTTTGAAAACCTTGGAAATGTCAGATTCATCTGAAGTTCTTTCTCAGCGTTTTTGCTTCGTAGTCCCAGACATAACAAATTATATCAGAAGGTGTCTTTTGGAAACGTACTTTTGAGTCCCAAACTGCAGATGTTAAATTTAATTAATTCTTTTAGTGATGAAGGTTCTTTTAATCAAATATACATGTTGCACAGAACTAAATTGTTCGACGAAGACCAATACAGTTCATTGGTACTTTCCCCAGTTCCTGTAACTTCAGACCAGCTGTAGGGAATTCACTGAAAATTTGTGTCTAAATGGCTGGTTAATGATGGCTTGTTGACAAGTTTTGTGACTTCAATCGAGCAAGACAAGGAACTAAGTATTAATTCAGCATTAATTCGTTGTTTGTCACTATCACATAGCGTAATTGGGAGTGGCAGCATACTTTGGTTTCTCCTATTCGGTACATCACCATACTTGATCCAGGATTTACAAGCTGCACTATGTGTGACTGTAAGATCAAAATTATAATAGAGTACTCAGAATCTAATTCACCTCTCTTGGATTTCTCAGAATCTGACGTAGTTGCCACATTCCGCGTACAGAATTCAGATTCTAAATTTAGAATCCTTGATGACTGACATAAGTATCTTTTATTGAGAACATATGAAACTTATGGCCAATGTTTAAAAATTCTTAATGATCGAAATTCGTGAAAAGCAATCACACTGACCCCTACTGCAGTGTACAAGGATTTGGTTCATAACAGCCACCTGTTACAACGAGAAAATTTCTTTGCACGGAAACATTGTTTGGTTACAGCAATCACCCACTTTCAACAATCAATTTCTTTTGCATCTTTTTACACATTGAAGGGGGGGGGGGGGGCTCAATGTCCTGTAGTAACCAAACTTGAATCAATACAACCCAAAATCTTAATGCATACCAGGGTAATTTACAAAATGACTTTTATTTTGAAAGTCAATGACGCGTAAAGAATGTCGAAATCAGTTGTTACCAACCTTGTTTGCACAAATCATCATCATAATTGGTTAACATTAACCACAACATATCAACGCATGAGGGGAAAAAGTGGGAAAACAGATAAAATTCCCTTTGCCGATGACGTTTGTCCCAGATGTTACTGTGCGCTCAATCACGTCACGACAGGTCATAGCGAAAACCTCTCCCTACTTAGTGCCGTCCCGTTTAAGCCTCAAATGACCCTAAAACTCTTGAAGAATTTAGCAACAGCTGGTAAACTCGAACTTTTTATTGATTTTGCGAACCCTGACATAAGCTATTGTAAAAATTTTCAAGCTATTATCCTAGTTGTACCAGGTAACCTCTTGTACACACAAGGGCATGGGTGTTAACAAGTATGAAACCTTTGGTTGCCGAAGGTTAACATTAACACTGACGTGCGGAATGTTATATTAATGAATATGTTTGATGTTTGTTAGCAAACCAATTTTATTGCCGTGGGACATGAGACAGTCGTGCACCTTTTGTTTGTTGTTATTTCGCAGGATCATGTTGGTTTTTCTTTCGCTATTTTGTTGTTTGAATCGAAGATTAATGAATTCATTTATAATATACCAAATTCTGTGAAACATTTCTCAATGCGTAGAATATATTTAACAGACAGTGCTCCATTTCAAAGAGTTGTACCTCCATTTTTGCGATTGCACGTTCAATCCACCCAGCCCTTTAGAATTTTTTATTTTGAAAAATCCCGGACCTTTATAGTATCATAATACTAGCTGATTACGTTGTGTTGGGAATATGCACAAAGGCTAGTGATGTGAAGTTAGAGTCAGTGTAAATTAACCATTTAGTTGAGAGATAACAACAGAGGAATAGAACGTAAACGTTTAGTGAGCTCTTCAAGCTTAACACAGTTAATTGTTCAATCCTAAGGGAAGTTTCAAAAGATAGTCTTGCAACCTAATGATTCAGTAATACTAACACTTTAAACAGGAATTTCACCTGCCTGTATTTACACGTTATTTTTGCTTATTTTAGGTGTAGCACAGAACTCACCGCAGCTATCAACGTTAACGCCCGTCCCCGTGTCCACGGACAGCACGACGCTCAAATACCAACAACAACCAGGTGGCGACACCCTCTCTGACTTTGTAACGTTAGTCTGTCAAGAAGCTCAGAACGCAGGCGCTCACAGCACACAGGTACGTGTAGAATTTGATAACGCCTCAGACTAAGTCATTTTGTGGCAAGGTCAGATGATGTTACCTTTTGGCTCTGTGGCTTCATACTTTCGCATCATTAACTCCCTAGATCTGAGAAAACGTACTTTGGTACGCGAATTGAGTCTTGTTTCTTGAAATTGATGATACTATCGTCTTGGGAGCCTAGAGTTATGATTGAAATATCTCGTGTCAGTGTCTGACTTGGTGTCTTGTTCTCAATTTTCGAAACTGAAATGGAAACTAGAATGAGACCTGTTTCGCCAGTTATGTTGGGAATAAATTAGGTCATCTTATTCGTGGTATAGAAAGCAGCAGTGTAACAGGTGACTCTGCTCATTACGCAGGTTTAAATGATCAGACTTGTGTAGTAAATTGAAATAAACATTAGAAATCATTAGTAAGTAGCAGCTTTAAAATACCCCAATGGGAATTTTTGATGCAACAAAGAGAATGTTTTCTATGACCACTCTGTAAAATGCTGTTTAACATTTAAAAGTGAAACTACATCATAATTGATTTCTTCAGTAAAGTCATGTTCGAAATCAAAAAAAAATGGTGCTTGTCCTTAAAAACCGTGATGTCATGAAATAGTTCGCAGGGAAAGTTACCAAATCAATATCACTGTTGAGTAAAACAAAGGAAATCACTTAAGTCAATAGCCAGAACCATGTTTTGACTCCTTTTGTGTAAAACTAAATGATTCCAAACAAAGAGATGCAAAATTTATCAAAGAGATTTACAATTCCACCAATCGAATTTTAGATGCGGGTAAGTTAGATTTGTCCATTAGTAGTAGACGTTAACAATATAAATGACACCCGAAAATTCCTGTAGCGCCATATGTTGCAAACAAATTCTTATTCATGATACTGTAGTTTGTTTTTCGCACGTTGGATTTTGGTTGCAGTAGCACGTCCTTGAATTTCCAATACTTTTACCGAGGTGACTGAAAGACTTAGCATATCTCTTCACTAGAAATAATTTTAAACAAGAAAGATCTCGCATTTACATTACGAGGCATACCAACCATGTCCCTAGGCCTCCAAGTCGGATGGCATGGGGGTCCCTACCTAACCCGGGATTGGGAGGGGGTCCATACCGTACCCTGGCCAGGAATCTACTGATCAGTCCTACCTCTGTGGTCCTTCCTGGCTATTTCTGCCTGGGAGCCTTCTTCCCACCTGATCCTTCAGTTTGGAAAGTGGGGGTGGGAGCTACTTCCTGCTGCTTGTCTTGGTGCATTGTAAGACATTGACCCTCTCCCCCTGTGAACATAATCACAGACAGCTGGGAAAATATTACCTTCCGTCATACTACGTACGTGAGGGGTAAATATTCCTACGAGAAGTCAGGCAGAATTTCAAAAAAGGGTCTTGCTCTTTTATTTCAACACGAAACCTGTGGAACGTTTTTGAAAATGTTTAAATAGCTGTTTCATGTAACCATCAATAAATTTATATCATTTGAAGTCAACATCTTTGATCAAATTTGAAAGCAATTTTTTGCACTTACCAACCATTGCTATAGGGCTTGAATGCTGGAACATTTCCATTAAGTTCATGTCAGTTTGACTTATATTGGGAATAGATCCGGATTTAGTTCAAGTTCAGTGGAAGACACTAATGCCTTACCTATTAATTAGGCGCTTACAAGATCCTTTATAGGACAGACAATAGCTTGTTATTACTGATTAGATGATGTGATTTATTACTGGACAGCAGACACTGATCGGGTCTCACGTCCTACGTACATGTGACCACTAGATGTACAGCTAATTAAAAAGATTTTGTCAGCTGATAGTACGCAACTCCACTTGATAGGTCGATTATGATTTGGGAGGAGGGGGGATTCACAATTTTACAGAAATATTCAAAATGTTTGTGAAAATTTGCTTGTCAAGTTGTGGTCGATCTGTTTTGCGTTTGCGTTGGTTTAGCTGCAAACTCACACCAAGGCTTACCAAAAGTCTCGTGCAAGTTTTCAGTTTCTCCTCTTGGGTTTAGAAAGAAACCGATTCTTTTACCATCCCATATGGAGTTGTAGGTCGGTGCAACAAATTTTACTCCTTAAAAAGGGAGAAACATCCAGTATGTTGCTCGATTTGGTTGTGGGTTGGTTGGTGGTAATACACTCTGTACTCGTGAGATCAGTGTGTCGTGTGTATCGGCCTGGGATCAAAGCATGGCCTGTCCATATAGTGATTTAGTCGTCAGGGAACGGACAAGGTCAGACATACTGGCTAGAACCATGCTGTACTGTAACATGCAAACCCGCCGTGAATTCATCTTGAGTAAATAAACTCAAATTCGGGGTATCAGGAAAATAATTGGGATAACTGTGGTTAGCAACGCAGCGCATAAATATATCAATTAACCTCTTCTGTAATTATGATATTTTTTAATAATCAGTATTCCACCCGCATGATTCACATCCGAACCAATGTAAAAATACGTGGCAGATGATTTTTTCTCTGTCTTACGAAACTACAGTCCAATAAATAACCTACCTTGTAAATTACTTTTTGGTAAAAGTTATTCAACTTACCTCCGCCTGACTGAAATATTCGTTGAGAGTGGACTCATGTGGACTTTATTGACGATAAACTGACACGGAGTCATGAGGTAATACGTTAAAAGAGATGGTTCGGTTTTGGGGCACGCACTCTACAGTGTTGCACCTTGTGTTAAGACCGGACCGAAGGCGAACCGAGTGCATTTCTTCTTTATCTTCAAGCAAAACGCAACATTGGGCAATTAATCAGAGTACTTTTCTCCGACACGAAAGCGCTTTTCCTATAAGACATTAGTGTATTTTTATTTCTCTTGATTTGGTTTGGCATGCCACGACTTGTCGGGGTCTACAGAGGACGATTGGGGAGGGGGAGGGACGGTAGTGCGGCCAAAAAAAGTTGAAACCTACTTGCACAAAAAGCAACGTTCAACTTTCTTTTGTGGCACCTACCACCATTTTCATCCTATTAAACCAATCTGTGATACTTTAGCAAAACTACAGACTTTTTATGTCAGTCAGTTTATCAATCGTTAAAATTCTAAGTAAAAGTCCTCAAGATGATTTACCATATTTATGTACGAAGATCGAAGTTGTTTTTGTCCACTTGTGATGAAGTGCTTGAAATATGTGGTTTTCCAGAGGTGCTGCTTCCATATGACATTCAAGAAGTTATCAATCTCCAATTTACATCATGCCGTGTTCTCATGCATTGAAAAGTTAAAATTGTTTCCGTTGGAATAATTACTTCAATAGTTATTAACAGTTTACTTCAGTGAATACTTTTTGGCATGATAATGTCAACGAAGCCTTTTTAGGACTTGATTTCCAAGCACCAATCTTGTCATTCCATAAACATGCATTGTGCGAAGACAGTTTTTGTGGTGTCACTGAAAAAAAAGATAAAGAAAACAAACAAGTAAATCTTAGTACGATTATTCTAAATATCCAACAAAAGAATGAATTTACTGCGGAGGTATGTGTGTGTCAGGTCCCAAGTGACGACCGAGGCTATTGGCTCCACAAGTCTGAACAACTTTGTTTTGCGGAGCTCCGATCACGAAAGACCCAGACGGTCGGAACAAAACCATATGAAGAAATCCTTTATCGTTCCTAACTTTGATGTCTCTGCCTTTGCGCGACCTCGAAGACCTTTACGGGGCTCGAGAAGTTTTTATTAGCAGAATTTTACAGGGTGGTTGTTATCTTGATCGATGAAAAAAGACTGGAAGGTAGGTTGACTCGGAGAAGGGACCACGAGATATTTTAATTGTGAGAAAGGCCTTCCTGTCCCCATTTCACGGCCAATTGAGTTCGTTTAGGTGAGTTGTTGTATTTAGCGGAAGAGGTGAAGGAAGGTGGTGTCGATGATGATGATGGTGGAAACGTTAGATGATACTACTGTGCCAGTGTCACATGAAATCTTCCTGTATTGATACATGTAGCAATCTCTTTCGACCACAAAGACATTTTTCCACTGGTATGTACGCAACAAAAATCACCCGTCGCTACAACCTTTTAGAAAAAATTCAGAAATTATTTTCTCGCTTATCAAAATAAATGTATTCTAGAACAAGAGATCAGTTGCTTTTGGCCTTGAAGAACAAAAAGACCGTTCCAAAAATGGGAATGTCCAGAGAGTCATGAAAATATAATTGAACTAGAATTATCCCACCTGGCAAAATGCCTGCTGTGCAATAAGGTATTCTACACATCAAGTGCTACACCTTACAAAAACGGTGTCGTGGATTTGAGACGACGTAGGCAGTTTGTAGAGATAAGTGCGTATGATTAAAGGGTTATTTTTGATGACTGTTATTGAGTGGTTATAGTTGTGGTCGTCGTGCGGAGACGGTCGATGATTACCGTTTGGCCGGGATTGGGAGGGGGCAGGATTGCCTCTGGCGACGGACGGCGATGGTTGATCACTGGTCGGCTTGGTAACGCCGAGGTCAGCCAGGGCGATGGGAAGTAGCGGCCGGGACTGCGAGGGAAGTACGGACGGTAATGCCTGTAAGTTGTAGCAACATGCGATAGACTCATCTGTTTTATTCCGATTCTGGTCCCGCTTGAAATGGTGGCACCAAAGTCCGTGTCTGCACGTAGAAGTGCGAATAAAAGGCTTCCTGCTAGCTTTTCAAAATTTCCCAATTAAGATATGCAGTGTGTATTTACAGAAATATTATAAGTGAAATTCAATATAGTAACCTTTGGCTAGGCTTGTAGTTTAAGTATTCTAATTGGTTGCCATGTAGAATTGAGTCAAATATTTAGTGCTTATGTAAGAGTTTTGTCTCCTGAAGACGGACTAATTTCACCTATGATTTGACAGGTGATTTTTAGAAAAAATTGAATCAACATCACGAAATAGTTTGCTCTGTTTGATGTAAAAATTGTCCTCAGTTTCATATTAGAAAACTCAAAATATCAAAAGTTTTCAATATTTTGGCTCTTATCATACGCGGAACTTTTTTTGCGATCATTTATCAGCTACATGAAGTGAGTAATAATCATGTGGCCCATTATGGGGCAGAATAACTCAATTACAGGAATTAGTATTTCCGCATCATTCATAACCATACATGGTAGTGGTTGTTGTGGTTGTGTTTCAGCGCCTTGGGCTATTCCCACGTCAGTGCGTATTTCCCTGACATTGGAATTACGCGTTAATGGATAACGCTACTTAATGGTGAACGTCAAGGGTCAAGGCGGCCCTTGTGTTTGTATTCTCCTGAGGGCGGTGCCCGTTCAATTAGCAGCGGCTCCTGCACAAAGTTTGAGCGGAAATATCAACTCCAAAAAACGGCTTTTGTTTCAAGCGCATAATTTTGCTTTTCGCTTGATTGATTTTTCCCTTTAATTATTCAGTTAGAGCGATCAAAACTGGTAATTATGCGCTATCAAGCGTTTCTCCTCGTTTTCTTTGGTAATTATGTGGATAATGCGAAGCAGCAAATTGTATGTTGTGAAACTGTTTAGGTATTCATCCACTGAGCCTAATCAGCAACTGACTGGAAAATCAAAATATTCAACAATATGTTGTCACAATGAATAATTTAAAACGAGGCTAAAGTTGAAAGTTACAAATGTTATTTTGTATAAAAAAAAGATTATTACCGCGTATTTTTACTTTTTGCGTGTTGAACGTTCTGATGTGACATTTCTACGGACTACGTAAAACAGTAAATCTCATCCGTTTTGCAGTAAATTTTCGTGCAACTGTGACCGATAGCTGCTAGTTGTATTGAGCTGATTTTCTCAATATTGTTTTGTCGGTGTTGTTTGTTTTTAAAAATATGAGTGGAAATCAAGAAACAATTTCAGAATATTCTACTGTTAGTAAACTTGCTTCTTGTCTGTAGGCAAAACAGATATGGTGTAAAATGGAAAGCAGAAGAAAAGACGTATAAATTGACAAAAAAGAGAATTTTTGATTAACATTAAAAATAACAGATTTTACCCGTCATAAACAGTCTCATTAATGGGTTATGAAGAGGAAGAAATGAAGTAATATTGTTTGATAAGGAATTGGCAGAGTATAAGCAGGATTGAAGGTTACTCTGCCAAAGTGACCATCTGTTGTTTAATGTCGAAGGATTCTAACTCGCCAATCAGTTTGTATTGTGACGGTTTCAACACGTAATGTCTTAATATGTTTATTTGGTTGGGGGGGCGGAAGAAGGTATTGTTTTAAATATTAAATTTTAAATATAGTTTAGTACCTTCTCTGGTCTGGAATTTCACGATGTAATATATTGCAAGCTTGGTTGCTTTTCAATTGTACTTGAATATCTTCAATTGAAACTTGTTCAGATGTAGGTCAACTTCGCTTCACCACTATAGTAATGTAAAGAAATGTGAAACAACGTAGATAGAAAATGACAAAAGAAATGAAAACACTGGTCTATTTCAAAAGACATTGCCCAGATTGCGAGACTGATAACTATTCTCGGGGAAAATCATCAATGATATCTTTGGCAGCCGAACCTGTGAAAGAAACAATCATTCATAATGTAAGATAACTCAGCTAATGACCACGTATTAACCTCCTGCCAAATGAATAACATCTCGTATTAACCTCTTGCCAAATGAATGATATCTATCTGATTTGGCAATGAGAAGTAACCCTTTCTGTGCCGATTCACGTTGGCAACATGTTTTGTAAGTTTTGTAGAAATGGATGTAAGGCTTATGTAAATCGTAGACACAAGTCCAAGAATTCTGCCTGCCATGACACTAGGAATAACCATGTTTCCTTGCTTACTACACCATCAAGTATGATTTCAGACAGAGACTTTCTTTTTGACTTTTTAATTGATTGCTATTCAGTTGAAGTGATGCTTTTTATGGTTACACAAACGCTGTTTGGAATTTATTTTCTGAAAAAGAAAGCTAGTTGTCACATATTTTAACAATACCGGGGTATTTTGGAGGATGTTGTTGATAAATTGTCTGTTTTGTGTGTAAAAGGACCTGTGTTCATGAAAAAAATTAAACACCGAATAATATAGAAATTAGAAACAAAGACAACGTTTTCGCAACAAAGTTGGCTGTTATGGAACTTCAGCAAGATGAACCAGCGAAACTGAAATTATCTCTGAAGAGAATGCGCAGATGTCTGAAACAGTTGACTGAATAGATTGTTAGAATCCCGAAACCCCTTGATTTGGGCTCCAAAGTGTTAACCCTTGTTTCTTGATCTGATTTGGCAGGAAGAACTTCCCATGAATTGATTAGCGCTTTTGACGCTTTTGTTGTAAATTTAACCTCAGCCTATGATTTGCAATCAGGAGTACTCGTCGTGTCCATGAGTAACGCTTTCAACACAAAAACGAGTGCGCAAGAAGTTCAAACAGTACATAAAACAAACAAAGAATGATCGGTGATGCAAGTTAACGTGTCCAATCCCTCAATTATTACCGCAGTTCGATTCAATTAATCTCGTGTACTTTCTAATGCCGTGTACAGTTACAGCGCAATCCCAATATTGGATAGGCAGTTTGCATGCAAAACGTGCACAAGCAAATAAAGAAATATTAGTAATTTATCTTCATTTATTAAACCCAGAAAGAGCAAATGATGTGAGAGTACGATTTTATGATAATTGTCCACATTGAATGGTACCAAGGTCATGTGAAGAAGTAAGTGCAAAAGTAAGTGTCAAAGAAATTAAACCAAGGACATTTTCAGAATTCAAGTAAAATGAAAAACCTTGACCTATTGAATTTAGAGTCTGTGGTGTTAAAGGGTGGCATACGATGAAAAGAACATTTACACAAATGGTCAAATTCACAAATATTAGTGTATAATCCCCCCCTCCCCAGACCCTGCCTTTGATGATTCCAGATGCGAAAAAGGATTTCCCAGAAAACGACAAAAAAGAACAAACGAACTAAAGCAAGACCACAATGTAGGACTCATTAATGGATGATGATCGTATGACAAGGGGAGAGTCAATCGCGACTTTGTGTCTTTGCGTGGCTTTCTTTGTGTTGGAAGAATCAATATTCTTTTGTTGCTTTTTATGTGTGAGAGCCGTTCAATGAAAACCCTGCCTCTCCATCAATAGTCCTGCCTGTTTCTTTCTCTTTTTTTGATCAGGCGGTAATCTACGTTCTCCTAGTTGATTTCATTGTGTCATAATTAACGTAAATGAATCAACACATGCGCTTTGAAGTTCCATTCTATGAAATGGGATAAGTATGTTAAATACCGTGGTAGAGATGACTTAAACTGGATGCGGGTCTTTTTTCAATTTTTCTTTTCATTCAGCAACAGCGATTTTTGTGTGAAAATATTTTTTGCGTGTTCTATTAAGCACCACTGTTTCACTACTAAAATTTGTATGAAGGAACAGCAGTATTATTTGAATAACGGTGATAATAGCTATGTGGGTTTCTTTGAAATTAGCGCTAAACATTACACGCAAGGTGTTCATAACCGGTTACCTTTTGTTGTTTTGTCATGCATGACTTTCTAGTTGTAGTAATTAGATTTTTTATTACGTGGGAAATAATTAACTAAGACTTGCAAAGGAATAGTGCAAACGTCCAAACAAGTAGGAAGCCTATTTCTACCCCAGGTGAATCATCGAATTGGCTTTTTGATAATTATGCTAACGGAATTGAACGCATAAATTAAAAGGAGCGAAGAAACTTAACTGGTGGCTTGTACCCATAGGTATACTGGTGGCATTGGAACATTTCCTCCTATTTTTCGATGCAAGATTATCAGGAAATGACCAAATATTTAAAAAAAGAACTAGAGTGCGTGGATGGTTCCTCTCAATTGGGATACTTTAGTACCACGAATAGATAACTCAACAAAGTTATGGAAGATATGTGTGCAGAGGTATTTAGACTGCACTGCTGGGGAAATAAATCTAACACAGGCTCATAGATGGTGACAGAAATCAATGTTCACCAAAAGTAGAATATGCCATAATGACCTGTAAATTGGTAGTAGTAATACACATATTCATCACAGTATATTTCAGATACTTTTTTATCATGCGAGAATTTTACTCATGTGTACAAAATTAAGCAGAAGCATAAAAAGGCTATCGTTTTTATTTCACTTGACAGCAACGAATTTGTTTCCTGTATTTGAGAAAGTGAAAATTAGAATCCATTAAAATATTTCCCGCAGACTGATGTTCGAAACTCCAGATTTTTTTGGTTCTTATTTTCTTACTTAGGCAGCTTGCTGAGTGAAAATATTTGTTTCAGTTCATCAATACTCCAGTATTCCAGCTATATAAGTACCATGAAACCCATGGAAACCGAGTTCAAATATGGTATGCCCTGGTTAAGGATTATATCATATCTGCAGGAGATAAGTGATGAGGTCTGATGATTCCGATGATATGTAGGTAGATGGGACTAGCGAGACTGTTCGGGGTTACGACACAATACAGCGCAGACGATCAGTCTGATATCAAGTGTAATTGATTGGGGTTAACTTGGTTCTTGTTTTCAGTTTATCAAGTAGACTGCTGATTAAGGAGTGCGTTACGATAGGAAGGCCTAAAAAGCTTGCAGTCGCCCTCATTAGGAAATGTTATCAGTCCACACAAGGCTAGTGACATTTTTTAATTTCAAAGGAGAGTCTTGTTACATCTAATAGTTTCAGAAATACTGTAAGCCGTTACAAATAAATCTTGGTCACATCAGTCGTACTGAATTACACTGAACAGGATTCAATAATTTACACTTGATTATTGATTATATTTCTGAAGATTTGAAATTTTTATCTTTCTTGGCTGGGCCTTGTTCTCTCTAATGCCACACAGGGGGCAAGACGACTGACGGCCCAATGTCTTTCTGAACTACCTTCATGGTGTAAACCAACAGACTCTCAAGGTCCATGTACCCTATTTATTTCTAGTCGGAGCCCCTGGACCAGTGAATTACTTGGACAATGGATTAGATAGGGATCAACTCGGGACATGATCCATTATGTTCAGTGCCATGGCTCCTACGTTCTCAGTCAACCAGGTCTCTTAGGTGTCATCCAGTCTCGGTTTGCATTGAACAGTTAATACTAATGGCTGCATGTTTAGCAACCGTATTTGTTACGCTATGGTTACTAGGTTTAATCGTGGGTAGATGGATGGAAATAAGGAGGCCATGTGGTACAACGGTATTGACCAAGTGATTTCGTGATCAGTGGTTGTAGCTCATAAAGAACATCAAATAAACGATGGAATGATGAAGACGACTAGAAGAACTGACCAGCAATTTCCTCATACTGAGATTCCGGAGAAAGTTCTCTCATTACGTTTAGGATGCAATATAGTTTTTTTTCCAGTGAAAGATAAGTTGCAAACTGATGCAGAAATTTGCATCATTTAGTCCGTTCTGGCAGGTAGTGTGTTGTGCAATTACGTAAGCATGTAACTTAGAGGTACACAAACATTGGTCACACCAAGAAACGGACTAAACTACAACCACACCTTACTATCCTGCCAAAAGGTATCACAACACGTATCACCAGAATCCAACATGAAACAACAAATAAAACGTTGTTCAGTGTGTTTCGTGATGTGTTTGGTGGAATCGCGTCTCTTGTGCACAGGTGTGGTAAATCTACTCTGAAAAAACAACGCCGCTTAAGAGATTAGCATTGTATCCAGCAAGGCCGAACATTACCCCCGACACAAATATGAGGCATTCTACAGAGTAAGCTTAATTAGGCTAAAATCTAGAAGGCAAAGTTTTTTTTTTTATAAATATCGATATCAACCTCTGTTTACACCAACCGATACTTAATCCATTATTTTTACCGCCCGCGTACGTAGTACGAGGGAAGGTAATAGTTTTACACCTGTCTGTCAGTCAACCAGGGGGGGGTACTCAATCCCATAATATTTTGCAACATCCCATAATAGTCAAAAAAAAAAAAAAAAAACCTTCCCAGAATGCCA
>JBCAUG010015680.1:0-10926 GCA_038406175.1 Haplosyllis leylae
GTCTCCGAGCTATGGCCGTTCGAGTAACTGGCCGTTTTTCGGCCATCAGACAAATCATCCGTTTACGGCATGAAGGGTCGATGATAGGGGTACAATGTCAATTGGTGATTTGTAAAGGACCTTTTTACCTACCAAAAGACACCTTTTGAGAATTTTTCCCATTTACAGTTTTCTCATAAATTCAGAAATTGTGATTTTTTTGGGTTTTATGGTCACTTTTGAAATTTGTCAACTTTTGGCAACTCCAGGGCCATTTGAGTATTTTGCCCAAAATGGGTGCCTTTAGAAAATCAAAGTTTTCTTGATGAAGGAGTGACAAGTCTTCAAAGTGTGCTGGGGTTTTAGGTGTGCAGATAACTGAGCTATAGGATGGTACCATTTTTGGGGGCACGACACACTTGGGGGGTGCTGTGGGGCATCAAAAAAGGTTGCATTTTCAAAACATTTGTGACAGCTTAAAGGGTACTTGGCTTTCACCAATTTCATCAAGGATCAGCCCATAGGTGTAGCCTAGGGTGTTCTACATACCTTGATTTGGATTTTTGAATATGTCACCAATTGGTCGTTTGGTGGGCCAAAAAGTGTTGACTTTTTGACATTTTTTGACATATCGAAAAAGTGCCAATTTTTTAGAGCGATGGGTATCCGGAATTTGGACCCAAAAATTTGCATGAAGGTGTCAATCTATCTTACTCAGTTTAGGTAAAATTGAGGATTTTTTTCCTTGGTCCATCTCCAAGGTATGGCCATTCGAATAATTGGCCATTTTTGGTCTGAAACATAAATCATCTGTTTATGGCATGGAGGGTTGATGATAGGGGTCCAATGTCATTGATGATTTGTAGGGGACCTTTTTAGCTGCCAGATGGTAGCTTTTGAGAATTTTTGTGATTAACAGTTTTCTTGTAAATTGAGAGTATGTGAATTTTTTTTGATTGGCTGCTGCTCATCTTGTGCATGGGTTGGGAGGTCAAAATTGATATGAGTGATCAATCTAATAATTATCTAAAGGTATGTAATGTCAAAATGAGAAAAATTTTACTAGGGCAGAAACAGGGAATTTTTCTGAGAATGTATGGGTTACAGCCTGTAGCATCAAGCAATTTGAATAATTTTTTTTTTAAATTGTGAAATTAGTTGAAAAAGAATCCCCAGACCCCAGATTGAATGATTTTTAGTGATTTGGTGAAGTTTCAAAATTATCTTGTTTAACATGTTTTCATGATTCTATCACTCTTTGCTCATTTTGGACCTTAATTCTTGTCCAATTTTAATGTAAGACCACTCAAATAGAAGCTTAGGACCTCATCTACCAGAATATTGTCACTAGGGGCCCACAAGGCAACTAAAAATGGCAAAACCTGTCCAAAAATTGCTAACATGTTTGGCATGTTTTTTTCAATTTTAAGGCACCTTACAGGTCACTTAGTGGCAATATCAGTCTATATTCTTGTAGACAACATCCTACGCTTTAATTTGAGTGGTCTTACATCAAAATCAGACAAGAATTAAGTTCAGAAATGAGGAAAATGTGAGGCAACCTCAAATTTTTACATATTCATGAAACTACTCAAGATATCAAAATTAAGCATGTTAAGCACATATTTGGAATCAGTGGCAAATTTCACATCAGATAGATGTGGTTTTGTAATTTTACATAATTTTTTGAAAATTCACTTTTGGTAGATCTAGATGACTCAGCACTTTTTGTTAATTGTCCATTTACGGCATGAAGGGTCAATGATAGGGGTACAATGTCAATTGATGATTTTTACCTACCAAAAGACACTTTTGAGAATTTTTCTGATTTACAGTTTTTTTGTAAATTGAGAAATCATGAATTTTTTGGGTTAATGCCTTCTAGCTTCAAGTAGCTGATGTGGCATATGGGCAATGGGGCACATGGGTGATGGGTCATGCAGGCATAATAATGCATAGATAAAAATGGGTACAGGTCTGATGGGGCACATGGGTAATGGCACACATTGGCACAATGATGCATAGATCTAGAGCAGGGACAAGGGTGGTGGGGCATATGGACAATGGGGCACATGGGTGATGGGATACAATTGCACAATAATGCACAGATTTAGATGGGGGACAGGTCCATATACCCCATCCAGTGTGTACATGTCACATGTACCCCCTTGACCATGACAACAGCCTGTGATGGACTGTGGTGATTTAAGCTAAAAAGGTCTCAAATTATCAAAAAGATGCCAAATTGTCAAAAAGTCAAACAGCTAGACTATGGTGGAGGTTCACAAAATAATAAATTGACATGAGGTTCACCTATATTGACATCAATTTTGACATCACTCATGAAGGTCATTGGAATTGGTCAAATATAATTTCTATTGACATTTTGAGGGTTTTTGGTGACCTTCATATATGACATCAAAATTGACATCAATATCTGTGAACCTCATTATGTCAATTTACTTTTTTGTGAACCTCTTGCATAGTAGAGTTTGACTTTTTGACAATTTGACATCTTTTTCACAGTTTGGCCTCTTTTTGACAAGTTGACATCTTTTGGACATTTCGAGATCTTTTAACTTAAACCACCTCAGCCCGTCACAGGGCTATTTTTGAAAAGCATAGAGTAATTCAGAGTTTTCTAGTGGAATGTTTTCAGGTCTTCAGTTTGATTATGTGACACCAGGGAAGCATTTTAAATTATCAATGTTGCAAGTCCTTCCCAAATTGTAGACGAAGTATAAAAACTTGTCCTCGGTCTTTTTTGCCTCCAGCATAACAGTACTGTACAAGGAATTTCACAAGATAAGTGCTTGGGTGGCGGGAAGGTCATCTTTCATAAAGCGGCAAGTCAAGTGACTTTTCATTGATACCTGTGGTTATCAAATATGTGTTAGCGCGTGCCAGTGAATATCAATCATATCAGAAATTCAGCTGACAATGTGACACATATAAGTGTTAAATAAAGATTGATTGATAAGTTTTAGAAAGTCAGCTAGGCGATCCACAACAAAGATATTAGGTGTTTTGTCATTTATGGTATACAACAGACGTTTTCCGGGGTTCTCCGAATGGAAACATCAAAGTGGGAGGGAGCTGTGTCGGTTAAAGTTCTGAAGAGCCACACACTCGACTAGACAAATTTGGAGGTTTGCGAACCTCTTCCTTTTCGCTGATCCCTCAAAAGATCAAAGGGTAACCACAGAGTGTCGGTCCGTTTGATCTCGAGAAAATGTGGCATCCTCACCAAGGTAGTAAACTGGCATATCAGGTACTTGGGTCTGCTAAAATGCTCCATAATCTGTATTTTACAATATCTCAACATCCTAAATACGAAGTATCACCCCACTCACAAAGGCCTTAAAGCTTATGCTGTCATCCCTAATTACTCTCGCATTGTCAGATAAGGTAAGATATGGGCAAATTTATAGGGCTGTAAAATTGTTAATATTTCCAAATTGAAAGAAACTTTAGACAGAAGTAATATTTTCATCAAGGAATCTCGCAGCGGGGGAATTTACTTTTTTGCCCAATTTCTTCACCTAATGCCCTTTTCTTTGCACATATATACTACGTAATTTATTTTATGCGTAATGAAAATTAGACATTACATAGTGTACCTTTAAAGATGTTTACAAATGTTAAAATGTGAAAAATTTAGGTGATTATGAGTGTTTTCAAGTGTTTTGGTCTAACATCACGCGCAGTTACAGTCATTAAAACTTCTGAAAAGAATCTAGTTGCAGGTTGCAGCAATGCTTGTGAGATTTTAATAGCCTAGCTTCCTTCCAAGATAGTCAACATCACGTTCAAGTTGAAGATTGACTTCACTTTGGCTACAAGTTTCTATGTGGAGTCTTGATAGCCATTTTTTTGTGATTTTTGGTAGTGGATACTATTCAAGATTGCTGACAACATGTCCATGTTGAAAATTGACCCAAACATAATGGTATTCAGTTTTTGATTCAGGTCTTTATGTTGAACATTAGCCATTTTTGCTGGCTCGTTAGAGGCAGCTTAGGGATTACTCAGGGGGGATCATAACATCCTGTACCAAGAGATTCATGAGCCATTGGCAGTTTTATTATAGTTAGGCCTACTTTAAGCTGCAGCCATTGGTTGGAATTTGTTTACACAGAATGCTGCCATGATGTCATTTTGTACATGCCAACAATTGGCTCAGTAATGCAACATCATATATTTATATTTGATAAAATAATATGTTGTAAACCAGTAAGCCACCTCTATAAGTCACCAACCAAGTTTTTATCACGACAGAAAATACATTTCATAAAATTTTAGCTTTGTAGAATTCAATGAAAAGGTCTAAACAGGAAACACTCCAATACGTCGTAACGACAGAATGGTCCCAGGTAATATGTACCAAGTTTTGAGTTTCTTTCCTTGCCTTTCTTGTTATTCGTACATATACTGCATAATTATCACCGTTTCCATTATTATTCTTGTGAATTGTTGTCTACATTCAGTATTTTGTAATATTTTTGTGGTATTTATATTGAGTGTCATCATGACAGGATGCACATGTGCAATAATGAAAAGCTGGACAAACGTTTTGTTGCCGTGTCGACAAATTTGGCCCTACTAAAATTCTGAATCATGGCATGGGATGAATCACATGTAAGTTCTAATGAGTCACCAAAGTGAAATTCTTTGCTCCTTGGTATCTTTTTCTTGGTGATGTACAAATAACTCAGTATTTGAAATATTGTATTTGAACTTTTTGTAGAAACAGGCAAAATATTGAAGGTTTTTCATTTTGATGAATTGAGTCAATTCATCGTGACATCAAAAGTCAGGAAAACTGTGGAATATCATGTTAATTTTTTTTAATATCTGTTGTATGGATACGTTTCAAGTAAGCTCATTGTAGCCAAGATATATTAAAATAATATTACACACACAGTTTTCTGATGTTTGTTGATATTTTCTATTTGGCTTGTGAGTGTATTTTCAGGGACATTCCCATTCATTAATTCCACTGTGTAAAATTCAATGTATCTACTGATCACTGTATTCCCTTTTTATTACTGACATTGTAATTTGTTTGATTTAAGTCAATATTTAACCAGCAAATTCTCTTTGAATACTCAAAATATCTACTTGATTCTTATTAAACTGAAGAAAATGGGGCAATTTCATTTCTTTGGCATTGAAAAAAAATGTTTATTTAACAAACAAATTAGAAAAAGCGGAAATCATCACTCAGTTCTATCTTCTCCATTTTGCTCTGACCGATCAGAATCAAGTATAAGTTTTTTGAAGTATTCAAAGAATTCATGCAAGTTTTATATTGGCTTAGATAATACATTCAAACTTTAATGGTCAGCAACAAAAGCAGAATTAACAATTTCAGTGGAACCACTTGAATTGACCCTTTGGATCCGCACCGTCTTTTACCGTGTAACAGCAACAATCCAAAGACACCAAAGTGACTAAGACCAATCAAAATACAACTTTTGGCTATAGATCTCAACTTCAATCTGCCAAAATATCAGATTAAGATACTTTGTAGTGGTCAGAGATATTAGTTTTTTTCGATACCAAAAGTCCTTGACAACAGAAGTCATGGCACACAGTAACCGTTTATAATATGAATTATCATTATCAGAATGACTTGTGGGTATTTTTATACACTTTTTCTAGTCAAAATGGAACATTTTGGCCTGGCATGTATTTTGGCTGGAAAACTAAACAGCCGATTTGCTTTGTCATTGTTTCCAAGTCGGGGAGGATATGACTTTCACCGTTACAACTTAAAGTTCAAACTAATTAATACTCATTTCTGTTGAAATCTCGTTGAAATCAATTTCTCCCACAACAAAGTAGAAATGCACGATGAAATATTTATTACGGCTCTATGCTCTCCAGATTACTAACTTAATAGTTTTCTTTGCTTTGAACATCTACGACGAAAGATGAAATTATCATTTTATAACACCCAATAAAAGAAATGCAATTTTTCTCCTGAATAATAAAAGACCATAAAAGTTCGATGTTTTATTTTCCCAATGTATCTTCTTTTATTCTCACTTACATTATTTCCTGTTTTAAAAGATCCTAGACATACAAGCCATAGCCAGTGGACAATTATTTATTCCGAGAAGGGAAATAGTTCGATCTGTCTGTCTGTCTGTGGTTTGATATTTGTTTAATCCACTCGCGCTAAAGTTATTTGTGGATGAGTAATTATCACATCATAGACTAACCTTTTGACACAGGTCAATCTTTTGTATCATTCGACTTGAAAATAAATCGCAATTTCTGCAACGAAAAACCAATAATACTTTCATACCAACACGAAAATCATGTTGTCAAAAATAAGGATTTAGGCCCCAAGAGACTGGGTGTTTTTAGGAAACAAGCCAATAATAATTACGTTGCCAACCTTGGCATATATAGCCGTGTTTTAAAACACGCAACTTTTGCAGGTCCGTTCTGCTAGCTACTGCACCTCATTCGAAGCTTACTTTAAGACAGTAAATGAAGGTTCTTTTAACTCATGCCAAAGAGTTGATGCAATTATAATATTAAGCACTGTGAAACACATGTTTACCCTGTTTACATTGAGACACGATAGTATGAGATCGCAGCATTGAAGATAAGTGCCTTTTGTAGCATCATAAACTTGGGCCAGTTTTCAATAGGTTTCAAATATGCTCAACCAGGATGAAACTTATTATTATACCTTGGCCTTTGACAAAAAAGTGATGAATTATTAATGAAGGTTCGGTTATTATCCCCCATTTAACAAACCTTTTAGGAAAAATTTTACGAGGCATGTTAGATTGGTAGATTCCCAACACATCGGAGGATCAAAGAAGCACAAGAATACCTATTGCTCAACCATCCAGTGAACTTTTTATAATTCTCAAAGGTTCCCAATATACTTTCCAAGGCATCGTCTTTCATCAACACGTCATATAACTTGAACGTATATAACATAAAACTAACTTTCCATTATTAGTCTTAAATCAGTTTTTTTACTTAAATTATTATATTTACTTCTTAAAAGTGACATCTGATACTATAGTTTCTATGGAGTTGCAATTATTAAACTCAAAAAAAGAGTTGGTCTGAAACGTTAAATTAAGAAAAACTGCCAAGTCTTTTTTCCCACCCAAAATATATTCTTTAAACTTTTATTTGTATCACTGGTAATATTTTTGCAGAGTAGAACTCGGAATTCTTTACGATATTTGCAAATGAGATGCGTTCTCCTGTTACCTGTAAATCCAATGTATGTTTGTTAAATAGTTTCTACCTGAAACAACATCGACTAAATCTTAAGTGCTGCTCAAATTGAAAAGGTACAAAAAGAACAGATGAATTCATGGAATCAGCTCATTTATCCTTCAAAGCTGGAACATTTTATGTACTTCTAAACATTTAAGATGTTTATGTCATGGTGAACAACAGAGAGGGCAAGGTTTAGGTCGTCTGATGATGTCTTGAGTATTTATTGAAAGTCATACAGTTTGACTTATGTTCCTTCTCTCAATATGGGTCTCTTTAAGTTAATATGGCAGTGTTGGCTAAAATGCTCAAAGCAACTAAAAGAACCGCCCGCAAAATAAACCTTTAATCTCTCAAACCTTCCACCATTGTGTTATTACGAAATACATCAGCACGTTTTTGCATCTCTTCATGAAGCGTCACTTTTTGTTTATGTCCCAGCAAGATCGCTTTCACTTTTGTAAACAACGACGTCGGGATATATTTGAATTCATTTCTCGTACGGGGCACCGAATGCAAATATTTTTGAAACGCAACCTTCAACACTTTGCCAGCATCCCTTGAAGTCTACAACTCAGTTTGAGTGAGACGTTGGTCATTATCCTTAGGGAGGTGGGATATCCGATGTTATGTGAAAAGTTCCGCTTTCTGTGGATATGAGAATACACAATACAATTGAAGGAAATGGGACTTAGGTGTTGTTTTTTTCACCGTGAATTCCTACAATTATTCTTCATCAAAATTCTATATATACCTCACTCAAGATAAACTACTGCTTTGAAAAGTAAATATTGTACTTGAATGAAAATTCTATATAAATTTTGTGAATAGCTGTGCACAGATATCACTAAGAATCTGAAAAATTTTTGACAACCCAGGATCAATTAAGACCAATTCATATTTCCTGGTTGCAAAAATTAAACATGAAAATTATGACAGTTTTTCCATTCAAGTACCACCAAAATTCTAAAACTGGAATCATACATATAACCGCTTCATTCCCGAATGAGTGTTCTTGTGAATATTGTTTATCATCAAGATTATGGAACAGTTGCGAACAGGCTGCTAATCAACAAATGTCTTCTCTGTCTTTTGGATGAAGTTCGTAATGGATCAATTTCATGTGTGGCAATATGGTGTTTCCCAGAGACAGGGAGGAGATGAATTAAACTAGAAGCAAGCAAGTACTAACAGCATCAATAAGTGTTACCAACCTTGCGTTTTTGTTGTGACTCTTGAAGAGAAGTCTCTTCGAAATTCAGCTCAAATCCCACAGAAGTGGCATCAATTTTGTGTCGGAACAGTTGTGTTTAACGATGGTTTGTTTCGGAAGACAGCACAACGACATGTTATTGAAGGTCTGCACGAAAGTCTATTTCAAAGGAGCAGATGTCGTGACCTGCATTGTTCAAATTTGACCCTGATAACAGAATAAATATTTCATACACCAAACAAACGGAAGAAATAGCTTTCGCGACATTGCATAATGAAACATTTATTTACGAAAGTTGTTTTTGTTTTTATTTCATTTGCAGGCTGGTAAATTGATATGTGCATTATAATACACAATGATTGTTGTAAAATCTTTGTTGTTTGTGAACCGCCTTCTTG
Source organism: Haplosyllis leylae (assembly GCA_038406175.1). Classification (NCBI taxonomy): domain Eukaryota; kingdom Metazoa; phylum Annelida; class Polychaeta; order Phyllodocida; family Syllidae; genus Haplosyllis; species Haplosyllis leylae. The sequence continues at coordinate 8,845 of JBCAUG010015680.1, forward strand.
TGGTTGCATTTCAAAATTGTTATCAGCATTTTACTTACACATCAATTTACAAGTAATATTGATGAAAGTGAAGTTAAATGGGGTAATAATGTAGAGATTAACTGCCTTTATGTTTCCAATGTCAATTAATACTTTTACGACTACGACCAAAAGGCCAAAATGCTAATTCCCACACATTTTGACTTCACTATACTTTGTTTTGCGACTGAAACGAGTTCTTTGCACATAATACAAATTTGTTTTACTGAGCTAATATGTCATTGTTTGTAAGTCTGAAACTGTAAGATTCTCATAAAGTCATAGATTCTAGCTAAATCTTGTTAGTCCAAAAAGTCAAGTGGCACATGAACAATTCAGTTTAAAGACCCCGTAACTAGCACATGCAAGGTTAGCTCAGTAGGCTAAGTGTCAGACTATTAAACCAGTGTTGCGAGTTTAAGACCCCAATAAGGGTAACTCTATTTTTGCTGCAATTTTTAGAAACCTTGTTGTCAATGTTGTACAAAATGTTCAGCTTTGTATTGTGTGCGAAAAACTCAAAAGAGTAAAAAAAGGTATATAAATTATCCTGAAAAACAATCGACATTGATGGTGAAATTAGTGAACATGTAGACGAGAGCCAGACATATTTTGGACAGTGCTTCCATTTTTGTGTCATAAACAAGATAATAACATTTTACTGCACAGTCCATTATATTAATGTATAACGTAATGTTATTGATATCACCATTAAATAAACATAGTAACTCTACTATCAAGTAAAAACAGTAAAATCAGTCGTGGGAACGATTCTTTCATAAATAAATCGCAATTATATTTGTTCAAAAGCACAAAATTGGTTGGAGCTGTGCAATTCTGAGTTGACCATTGTTGACATAGTGATCATTGTCGTAGTCATTTTCATCATACTCGCTAACATTATTGATGGGCTACCCTCTGATAACAGTTTTAAGTAAGGAAACCCTGCATGGCAACGGATTCCAATCTCTCTTAATCAAATTATGTCATGAGGTCACATTATGGCACTGCATCTGGCAGAGTTAAGCTGTCACTTTTTTTACCAAGAGGGCCACTTGATCTCTTGAATTTTCAATTCGCGAGGTAATAATAACATGATTGTGGATAACGTACAAGCAGTGTTGTATTTCACACATTTCGTAGCCTTTTCCTTGCCCAAAAATCAAAGGGTTTTTTTGGCAAAATTTTGTGCAAATCTCATCTCTTCCTATCCGTTTTTTAAACTATGAGCCAAACGTTATATTTAACGTATGGGTTATACATTTAATTCAAAATCATTTATATGTTTCTGGTGTAGTGGTTCGTAGAGTGATTCATGAACAGGATGTGGAAATTCCGGCAAAAGTTTGAGCTCGCGAAGAACTAATTAGATGAATTTATGAAAATCGAAATTAGAAAAGTCGATTATCAGGCGGGGAAAACAATGAACTAGTTTAAATTTTCAGTTTAACGACTGACTCGCGGCCAGGAGGTCCTGGGAATTCCCGCAGAAGTTTTGACTCGTGAAGACCAATTAGACGAATTCATGAAAATCTAAACTCAGAAAAAGTCGATTCTGGGGCATGAAAAACAATAACAAGCACATTTGAGGTTTACTGATTTGACTGATTTGTGTAATTTTTTTCATGTATTTTGTAATTTCGAATTTGAAATTTCTGTGAAATTCAAGATGTTTCAAATACAGAAATTTAACGTAATTTTTCTAATTGATGTGGAATTAAAGGAATCAAACTGAAACGACTCAATTGAAATAAATCAAATCAATCCAAACCGAAAATGTCTATTTGCAGATCATGCCTGTTTTTCTTATTTTAGGGATCCTTTGTTTCATTAGTTGAATTAAATGAAGACAAAAATGCACAAATTTGTTTTAACTTTGTATTTTATTGTGTTGGATTTATGGTTATAATTCGGACAGTTAAAAGAGTCTGATGACTGTCACCAATCTTTACTAGACTGTTACTTCGGATCCTGTGTATCTTCTCCGATTCTATTGTCCCCTCACTTGGCTAGCTGCAGGAGCATGTGGACTTCATCTGCAGGGGGTGACAGCGGTTGTTCATG
>JBCAUG010015702.1:0-10926 GCA_038406175.1 Haplosyllis leylae
GCGTGACTTTCCAACTTTTGATGCTGAGTCCAAATCTGCAAAAATCCAAAATTCCCTATGTTCTGTTGGGGAAGGGGGGTTTTGATTTTCCAAATTTTGATGCTGAATCCAAATCTGTTACAGTAAAGTCCAAAATTCCCTATGTTGAAAGTTTCAAATGCTGAAAATTTTCTAAGTTTTTGTCACCAAATTATAACTCTCCAAGTTTCTCAAAGTGAAGACAGTATGGTTTCGGTACGCGGGACCATAATTAGAACAGCATGAGTATGCTTGTGAAGGACAGTACTGTCAGTAGCGGGCCCAAGATTTCGAGAGGCGACTAAATCCTACATAATGGTAAGACTCCAACCTATTGATGGGCCAAATATTTCCTGAAAACTATTTGGAAATTAAGGAAACTGGACGGAGAGGGGGCGTGTGTCGCCTGCGCTCCCGTCTCTTGGATCCGCCAATGTACATGTTGAAAATTGCAATATTTCAGGTATATATACCTCACGGGTTACATTCAAACGGACAAATGACTTGTTGTTTCGGCAGAAAAAATCAAAACTGAGAAAATACCGTATACCTGGCTGGTATATATGGGGTTTTTTTTAGCCACTGACGGTAGAGTCTACATTTTGACACAAACTGAAACTCACAACTCAAACGGGAACTGAGGCTTACACAACTCCAACGGAAACTGAGGCTTAGAGAATGGGAGTAAAAAAATGTTTTTTACTGAACAAACGTTTTCTATGCAGAATTAGGAAATAATACTGTAACTTAATGTTTATTCATATTTTATTCACAATTTATTATGCAAACCAGTGGCGGATCCAGGATTTTGCAGAGGGGGCGGCAGCCCCGGAGGGGGTTGCCAACATACTATTTGACCAATTTTTCCCGAAAAATGCATGGAAATGAAGAAATTTTAGCCTGGGGGGGGGCTAGATCCGCCACTGCAAACAAAACAAGATTTCTTACTCTGAAAGCTAATTTGGGGGAAATATTGAAACACGAAAAATACTTTAGAAGCATAGGACTCAAATCTGAATATATCGCAATTAATGTGTCGTTGATTTTTGTAGCTGTCTACAGCTTGTTGTTGAAATAAGAAAATTGCATAAAATGTGTAACGAACATGTCAACAAGTGCGATTACGTCACAATAACAAGTCTGTTTTTGTTATTTTTCCACAAAAATGTAAGTACAAAATGTGTAACTCCAGTAAGACATTGCACAATCCAGAGTTGTGACTGACTGCAAGGAAAAACTATTTCCGAAGTACCGGTATGTCGCAACAAAAATTGATAAATAAGCGTGTTAATGTCAATGTCCTTACATTTCACAATTTTGTAGCTGAAACCTACATTTTCATGACGAAGTATTCCGTCGCACGGTCCACACGAAGTGCATTCACAGGCGTTACACATATTCGTGCCCCAAAAAGCCCTTAAATGAAGAAGTACAGGCAAAATAATTCTTTTTTACGTACCGTAGTGCATGAGGTATAAATATATAGAGCGTCAGTGTTTGCTGTTAGGAAACTGCGACACACAAGCAGGTTATATTCAACTGGTGAAGAATTGGCTTTCAAAATGGCTAGTAATTCAGAAGCTAAGGATACCAAAACCAAGAAGAAAAAGCCTCCAATGGCGAAGACGAGAAAAGCAGATGATTTTTATTACAAGGGGCTAACTCGTCTTGCAAAACAATACGGACCAGTTTACAGGATCGATTTGGGAGCAATGTAAGTTGGCAGCGTTCACTCGATTTAATAATAATGTATTCTCAAGACTTCTTAAAGTTTTTACCAAGAAGAAATAGATTATGTAAATGTATAGGTCTTAAAGAGTATAAAGTTCACCATAACAAAAATGCTTTACCGGTACTGCTTTTGTATAACTATCTGCAAAAGAAATTTGGCTAATTAAAGGCTTAACCCCCCCCCCCACCCCGGGATGAGTTGGGGGGGGATCCTGGATGCGGCACTGCAAAGACTACCTGTGTCTTCACATTTTCCCAGATTCGCTATCCACTATAAAGATCAAATCAAATAAATATTAATTATTTTACATGTTTCTATCTTCAGGAAAGTAGTTGTACTGAACAGTTACGAGGCAATGCGAGAAGCTTTTGTCCAAAAAGGACAAATATTTGGAGGCAGACCATATGATCCAAGGGATAAATACATTAATCCCAACCATCCTAAAATACTGGGTAATTTGCTTCATCCTATCAAAATTTCATCCCGCATCTATGTAACAGAATTCTTTCAATTCTAATGCAATGCACTACAAACAATAAACTAGAACTCGCAGTAAAATAGTTAACGAGACGGTAGATGGTATCTTACTGGTATACAGCATAGTCTCCGTTACAGGTTCCTGGTAGTAAGAGGGGTTCAGGTTTTTCAACTCTTGTTCTTCAGTCCAAAACTGACAAAATCTCGAATACCATAATTTTTGGGGTGGATGGGTTTTTCAACTTTTGTTCCTGAGTCCAAAACTGGCAAAATCTCAAATCCCATATTATCAGGGGACGGAGGGTTGGTTCCAACTTTTGTTCTGAGTCCAAAAAAACCCAAAAAACAACCCAAATCCCAATTTCAACGGAGGCGAGGGGTGTTTCCAACTTCAAGCCAAGGGGCCAATGCAACGTTTACATTTTCAAAAGAAACGCCCGTCTGCTAGTTCGGACATAATTTAGAGACGTTTAAGCCAACTTCATATGTGAAGTATAACATGATAAAGTAAATTTGTGCAGTGAACCAAAACCATGTTTTCAAAGTTAGTTACTTTTCCCCACAAACATGAAGTCAGAAAAAGAATACTGGAGAAGACAAGATTTGATTTCGAAACATGGTAGTGAATCATGCCTTTGCTGATGCGACATCAGAAAGCCCGCGGATAAAGTTCTTTTGAACAGAGACGGCCTCTGACGGTCTCTGTTTTGAACCACGGGTGAAGCTCAGTGATGCTGACTCACAACTTTGTCTTTTCTTCTGTAGGTATTCAGGCAGATAACTATGGAGAGGAGTGGAAAGCTCAGAAAACGACAACAATGAAACTTCTAACAAGAGTCGGATTTGGAAAAGAAAAATCTCACATTAACATTCAACATGAAGCAAAGAGACTCATCGAACATTTCAAGGGACTACATGGAAAGCCAACGGATCCGACGGATGCCATTAACGTTGTTGTCTCCAATGTTGTGGCCAAATTAGTCTTTGGTGAAGTCTATTCAATAGAGGACGAAACTTTCTTGAAACTTATCAACTCAGTATTTCTCATCACTGAACTGTACACTAACCACGAACATGAGGACTACAGTTTCTTTCCTTTCAGATCAAAAGCTTACAAGGCAAATATTGAAAGATTCATGGAAACTGGAACAAGAGTCAATGAATTCGTCAATGACAAAATTAAAGAGCACGAAAAAAATCTCGATCCCACAAGGGAACCCCAGAACTTTATCGACGCTTATCTCGTTGAATTTAACAAGGCCAAGGAATATGGAACGGGTGATACTAGTGCGGTGATAAAAGAAAACTGGTTGTTTAACATCATTGAGGATCTCATGGCTGCTGGATTCGAGTCTTCAGCAGTAACTCTGAGATGGTTACTGTTGTACATGATGCACTATCCAGATGTTATGGCCAGAGTCCAAGCGGAAGCTGATTCCGTGTGTGGAAATGAAAAGCTTATTCCTGATTATCCCGACAGGACCAACATGCCTTATACAATGGCTGTGATCTATGAAGTACTAAGACATGCATCAACTGCTCAGCACACCTTACCGCATGAAACTATGGAGGATGTGCAATTGGGTGAATTTTTCATTCCAAAGGACACAGAGGTATCCCCTACATTTGTGTTTTTGTAAACACGCATATGATTAATATGCTCTGTTCTCAGATGGTCCCAAATAGGAAGAGTCCCAAATCAGCGTAGACTGTAACTTTGGACTATAACTTTGCTACAATGTTTTTCCTTTCATATGGTTTATTTAGACTCCCGTACTTCACTTCGAATGAAATATACATAGAATGTTTACAAGCAATTTGCAGTTCAAATGTGTCACTATTTTCCAATTGTTGATGATGTAACTCATGCCAAGTTGAAATTTTTGTGTAGGTCTGGGGCAACCTTTATGCCGTCCTCCACGACGAGAACGTTTTCCCGGACCCAGACGCATTCAAACCCGAAAGATTTTTTGACGAAGAAGGAGAATTATCGAAACCTCCTCAATGGATACCATTTTCCATGGGTATATTCACTTTTTGTTTTGCTATTTTTCTTTCTCAGTTACTTTATTCAAAATCTGTACACATTGAACAAATTTTCTCATTCATTTATGTCATTAATTAATCTATATATACTTTTAGGCAGAAGAGCCTGCATGGGAGAACTACTTGCTAGAACAGAAATTTTCATTCTGTTTTCCGCTCTGATGCGCACTTTTACCGTGTCTCCTGTTCCAGGGGGCTGCATACCGAGCTTAGAGGCAGTAGAAGTATTCGTTTTACACCCACAAAAGTACAAATGTTGTTTTACACAAAGATTCCAAACATAAACACAATGCAGAAACTGATTTTTTTTGCTTATCTGAAGCTGCATACAAAAGCACATATATGTGTGTTTAGTGTTAATGGAAAAATATTTTTGCTGGAGTTTGGATGAGCAATTTACGTGTAATATGTATGTCAATCTATTTCAAAAAGATGCTGCTGTTTTTCTCGAGTTAAAGGCTAGTTACCAGAGAAGCACAAAAACTCTCACGGAATTGACTGCCATCATAATACTTCGATAGAATCATTCTAGCAAACATTTTAATGGTCTAAGTAACACCGGTTGAATTTCGATGGAACACCACTTTATGCCCATTAGATGAAATATATGTGGGCAAGGGTAAAAGGGCACAAGAGTGAAAGGGCATAAGGGCTTGTATTTATATCCAACTGAAGATTTAGATCATAAAATACAAGACACAAGATTATTTAAAACATTTCCATTTGAAGCTTTTCCTACACTACATTTCGTTCTTCAATGTTGAGATTCCTCTTAGATACCAATTATGTCAAAATCTTCAGTTGGACAGAAATATTGGTTCCCAAGTGATTACACATTTTAGATGTTTAAAGGCTTAAGAAACAAATAGAAGAAAGGAAAATGGTTATATTGTCAGAACCTTGATTTGAATCCGACCTGTGATATTGCTAACATGGCCTGGGGCGTGGAATACCATCATACTCTTTCAAGAAAATATTCAATTCCTGTATCTATATTTCAGTGGATAATGACACAATCAAAATTCTGAAGGAAATTTAGTTTGTAAATTCCCACATTTTTAGAAAATATAGTGAAATAACATGACCTATAGTTATATTTTTACAGTTTTGTCACTACATTTTCCAAATTACAGACTCCACAAGTAAAATATCTTCCAGAATTGTTCATTGTGTCATTATCTACCAAATGAATATTTTCCAAGAAAGCCCTTTTCTTGTTTGATTTCCTTGAAAATGTACCCTTGCAAAAACAAACAAATTAATGTATCCCATAAACCTTTGTTTAGTCAGTTCTAAGAAAATACATTTGGCTAAAATCCGATAGTATTAATAATCCACGAAACATCATTAATATAAAACCATACAAGGTCCTGGTAGCTACAGTTTACAAAGCTGTGAACAAAATAACCTTGATTTGGTCAGAACAAACTGGTAATTAAGCTTAAGAGAGAATAACAAGGCGCATCTTTTAAGCATTTAAAGCACTTCGGAAGAAAACTGGTCAGCACAGTAGCTTGTAATACAAATACAAGCGTTATAATCAAGAACCATATCGTTAAAAGTACGTTATATTGCTTGACAAAAGATTATTCTAATAAATACGAAAGATTTCCCTGCACTGGCAACAACTGTCACTTCTTCATATGACTTTTTTTTCTTATCTTTCATCCAATAACATGTGTTAATTTACCAGAAACCGAATATTACTCTTGGAGGAGATTGAGATTCTAAGAAAATTAGCACCAATATTTAATGACCAGTTCACTGTATTTATGCTTTCTTACGATATTAATTTTTGTACAATATGTTTACAAGTTCCATGTCAGAGAAGGGTAGAGAAGAAATTTACTTGAGACTATTAAATAATAGTGCAGGAATCTTTTTTGCCTTGAATAACCGATCAACTAAAACTTAACGTCACAGAAAATTAATGTTGCTTTTTCGAAAAAAGTAAATTTGATCATGAATACCAAGTCTGCAAAAAAAAATAGTTATCAGTAACCAGTAGACCTAAACTTTCTGGGAAACGTATTCCACGATCCGGTTCACTAGTAGAAAGCAACTGCTCCTTCGTCTTGGAGACGACCATAAGCAACAGCCAGTTAGGTTGATTGCAAGACGTATGTTTTAAAACATTTATACACAGAATGAAGCTTATAACACACATTCTTCCTTTCTCACTTCATGAGACACTAGTGCAGGCGTCACACGAAAACTATGTTCAGTTACAATTAATTACCCTATTTTATCCAACATTTCTAGAACTGTACTTCCCCATTTATTCTTTTAATTTGGTGCGTCAGCATTTTGTCTGCCATTCTTCCGCAGATACCACCGAGTACTTTGACATACAATAAGAATTAGTTCAAGAAATACTACAGAGTTAACAAAAAATATATGGCTGTGAAACTTAACAACGAACAAGAATAAGTAATACTTTATTGTTATGAGACTTATGTAAGTAAATTGAAACCAAACTGAAACATATATGGAGTGCCTCTCTTTTTATCTAATATCTGTAGTTTTATCATCAACCAATTCTTAAATTCTTCGTCTCTCCATCTGAACTATTCTTACTGTTCCCTTCAAATGATTTCGATGCGTTTTTTTAAAGTAATTACACAGGATGTAAACATTGCCTCTTGATGTCTACAAATAAATAGAACGCATCTAATTATACAGGATGTAAACATTGCCTCTTGATGTCTACAAATAAATAGAACGCATCTAACTAATTGTTTATTTACATTTGTAGTATTTGAATATCATGAAATGCGCAAATTCAATGACATATACAAAGATGATAATGATATATCTTTTCCCCTGTCACACAATGAGGTCAATTATTTGGTTCGAGGGTCAAGGCAACTTTCTAAAAAATTTATACACTCGACGATGACTTAAGTGTTTTGGTGCTTACTTTTGCACCCTTGAAATCTTTTTGATAGTTAGATTTCACTTCCGTTTGAGATGCGGAATTCTTATCCAGGTAAATTTGAATAAAGAACGTCATAGTGCGAAGACTTTAATGCACCCACTGATACTAATCTTACATTTATAAAAATGGGACACAAAAATAAGATATCTTTTCGTGAACATCCGTTTCATTTATCATTCATATGTATCGAACCTGTCCTAATACTGAAGGTTCTGACATACTAAACCAGACACACAAAATTTTATATGTATCAAAATGAAACAAAATAAATAGCTACTACATTTCATTATGCCCTATTGTTAAATTCTAACAGTTTTTATGAGTAGTGTTAGTCTGTCTCGCTAGAAAACATTCTTTAATTACATGTTAACAAAAACTATACATGTACATGCATGACATTCAGATCTTTACAACTCCGTAAAAAGTGTAGATTATACAATCAATGTGTTGTAGAAGGTTTCATAATGCGAGTGTCAAGATGAGATTTTAGCATATCCTTCGTAAAATGACAAAGATCTTCGACTCTTTCTTTTGTAAAAAGTAGACATTTACCCATATTCACAACTAAATATGTACTGTTCCTAATATATTTAGTCTCTTCTCTTGGCATAATTCAAAATTTTACTTTCATTCGACAATATTTACGAGATTATCTTTTATTAACATACAGAATCCCGTTTTCCTTCCTTCAAATTGATTTCCCATCTTTGAAACGGGCTACATCAGTTACATAATTCTACACCTTACGAAACCTGAAACAACCAATGTTGCATCAGATGTGGTACTAATAACCGGTTCTTCCTGTCTCAACAGTGGCTGTGGTCGTTGTGGTGGTTGTACTCGTTGTTGCTGTTGTCATCTCGGTTTGTCCCGTTCTCCACGCGCGGAATTGGAAAAATGTATCAACCACGTACACGGCAGTTGCAGTAAATGCGAAAAACTAAAAGTACAAGAAGAACATAACATTAACTTAATCCAACTTGGTGAACGACGAAAATTTTAATTTGGTCATTGTTCTTTAGTCTACGATTCCCTTAGCGCAGGTTACATTGGCCTTTCGCAAAAAACAGACTTACAGGAAGCTGGAGCAATAGGCGGCGTTGGCGATACAAGATCGTCAAGATACCGTGTTCCAAAAACAGAAAAAAATTTCATCAGTCTGCTGATACTGAAACACTTACCGCCGTTGCGCCGACAGAGCTATGCCATGAACCACGAGCCGCAGCCACGATGGCGGCAATGAGAAACAGCACTGAGAATATGCAGTAGTAGACAAATTCCTGTGAAAGATATTCTGGAAGTTAATTGTCAGAATCTCAAACAGAAAACAATGTAAGTCAATCTAAGATTTAAATTTTGTGTATATGAAATAATTACTTGTATGTCCACTGAAGAGTTACTTTCGAAAGTTTGGCATTAAAATCCCAATTTTATTACCAAAGTAGAGTAATACAAATAAAATCTGCCTTTGAATTCCAATTTACTCTTGAAGTGACCGGTACTAAAATGACTTTTATTATAGCGTTCCAAGAGGTAAGCTGGACTTTTTAATTTTTTTGTTTCAGTGTTTAAGAAAACACAGTTCAAATTAAAAAGTAAAAAATGTTCTACGCATTCGGTGAGCTAAATATACAGTGTCCCAGATACAACAAGTAATAATTCACAAAAGTGTGTTAGTTATTCGAGATAATTATTGCAGCCAAATTTTTTGAATATTGATATCAATTAGAAGTGCCCATAGTGCATGTAACTGAACTCGTTGTAATTGGGACCCATTGTAAAGCTGAAAAATTACAATCTACATCCTTGTCAGGTTTCAAAAATGCAATACATCTCTCGAGCAGCATTTCGGCATGATGTCAACCTACAATTTTTAAACGTCCACAAAAACAATTGCAAAGAAAAACAAATTTTAGAAGAAGAAAGCAGACTGATGGAACAAGTCAATCTCAATCATCATGAATTGGAAATATGATAATCGAGCGAGAACACCACATCCTCTCAAACCCGACCAAATTAGAGATAAACTGGGGAAGACATGACCACCAAATTTCATTTGTCGACTAGTCGGACAGCATTAGTCTACTATTTTCAACTAATTGGCAATCAGACATAAAATAGAAACATGTGAACCACAAGCCACCTACCATTTATTCAAAATGCTTCCACAATGGCATTTACATTCAAATTTTCAGTATTTTGGAATACAGCTAAGGCTAACACAAGTATGTCATTAGCACTGGACCATTGGCCTGTGGCTACCTGAATTTAATCTGAGTCACCTGAAGTTATCAGTCACTGGCCCAGATAGACCATCATTTTTTTAAACTCAATGAAATTCCTGGTGGTTAACTCAGCACCACAGCTAGCAGCTCAACAAGACATTTAGCCAGATGTGAATTTGTTCCAAATTCATTTTCTTTGCTCATGCTTTAACTAGCTATTGCTAGAAATCTTTTTTCTACTAACAGTTTTTTTATGCCAACTAGTTGACTACCAGAATTGTAGTCGACTAGTCACTGTTTTATCCGACTAGTCGTAGTCTTTCTGCCTTCCCTAAGATAAACCTCCTGAGAAGGGTTCAAAGCGAAATTGCGTTGTCCTTTGGCACCGTAGTTCTCAATGGCAGTATTCTCTCGGCACACGTGACTGTTTTGTATCTAAACAACTAATCTGAGAAACGGTTTTACGTGTAAAACAGAATACACATTACTTTCTCCAAAAACAAATGTGACAAAGATAGTCTGCTAGACCAGACCGAGCTAGGGGAGGGGTAGGTCAACAGTTCTTGGTCTGGGAGGGGGCGGGACAACTGTTCTTGGTCCCGAGGGGAGGGAGGAGCAATTGTGAGGTTCTCTTTGTCGCTTTCACTCCGTGGGAACTTTCCCTACTGTTATTGATTAATTCAATTGGTGACACTATGCACATACTACATATGAAACTGGAGGAATCATGCATAATTCCAAGAAACAATGTGAACAAGTTTTAGAAACTGCTACCAGATCTCATGCAAAAGCCTGAACACAAAGCGGTTTCTTATATCTTCACTTCTGAAGCCAAATGTTCCTTTTGGCAACCTGCTCTGGAATTCGCCTTTTTTCCAAATACACGATGGTACATTTTTATCATGCTTTACATCAAAACAAAACAGAATGCAAAGTATCCACAAAAATATTTCTGTACTTACAATAAATAACCATGGACCTGGGATACGACTTATCAAATTCAACAGATGTAGAAGGAGTAAGATTAGAGTTGAAAGAAAAGCCGTCATGGAAACGAACTGACACCATTCTGCTGATGAGCCCCAATATGGCCAGGTGACTGCACAGATGAAGGTGATAATAGATAAAACCTAGAAAATATATCCATACCAAACCCAATAAAAACATATGTACAAAACGACAGCACACGTTAACAGCAAGGATGCGAGAGCAGTGAGGCAAGTTGATGCCGGTCTGCATATCGAATTAAATCTACAAAACACAAAGTTTTATTAAACTAAATCTTCAGAGAAGTAACCACGTGACTGTCTCGTTATGTACCACTTCCTTTTAATAGTGAATAAAATTTAAGCATAATTAAATGTGAACAAGGGGCAGACGTAGTTACTTAACTGATTTTAAAGCATAATAAACAAAATAGGTCCATGGGACCTGTGCTGATTTAAACAATGAGACATTGCGTTTGAAGTCACGAAAATTATTGTTACTAT
>JBCAUG010015724.1:0-10925 GCA_038406175.1 Haplosyllis leylae
CAAATGTAGCCAATATGCATCTACATGTCCCCCGCGGGCGGTGTGCCTCTTGCGTTCACGCAGGAGGACTGTCTTGTGAGATATAATTTGTTCTGAAAAATTCTTTATGTAATTTCCCCTTTGTCTTTCGCATCCAGGTTTGAAGCTCTACACATGCCATCATTGTAACACCAAATTTAACTGTCTGCAAAATCTGAACCGACATATTCGAACCCATACAGGCGAAAAGGTAATGAAAACGTATTCTAATTGATTATGATATAAAAAGTTAAAGAGAGATGACAAGTGAGATGAAGAGATGAAAAGTGAAATGAATGGGGTCTGAAAATATACCAAGCCAAATCTGGTGCTATCTGAGTTTGGCGGAGGGGGGGGGGGGGTTCAAAAAATCAGAGTTGCTGATAAAGGCCTGAAACACATTTTGGTTTTGGAACTTTTGAAATGTGATGATGAAATTTGTGAAATCAGACAGATTTTTTAAACGGCCATAAGCAAGCACGCAACTATTCGTACTAGCGCACAGACTCCATAGTGACCAGATAAGTCGCACTACTCGTTGAGGCGGCGCGACTAAAAAGACACTTTTTTAACGATTGTTCATTTCGTATTATAGTTTCACCTTTTCATTTTCTATTGTAGCCATATATCTGTACTCAATGTGGGAAAACATTTGCCCAATCAAATGCTTGTAAACAGCACTACAATACTCATCACCCTGGCCTCGAGTACAAAGCGAAAAGAATCGACAAACCAGAGAAGATTCCTACTGCGTTGTTAGAAGATGGTAAGGATCAGTGTTCTTTTGTGCCCTACAAAATGGATTCAGTAGTAAACAAGAAATAGAAAGAAAAAAATTTGCAGTTGCAAAGTATAAAATTATATCTCCACATTTCGCGTGTTTACTCGAGAGGTGGTACCTTCTTAATGTTTCATTCACTTTGGTCGAGACCAAAACCAACAAGAAATACAAGAAAGTCCTCCTACGTGAACGCAAGAGGCATACCGACCGCGACGTAGCAAACCTATCCTGGGAAACTTATGTCCACCCAAAAAAAATTCAAAAAAAAAAAAGGCCCCCTTCCCGGCCCTGGTTCGGGGACCCCCCCCCCCCCCCAAGCTGGACCTGGCCGGTAACAATCGGACTATGAATCGGTTGAAAATCTATTCCCTATCCAGAGGACACTACATTATCATTGATATCCAATGTAACCTTCTCTGTATCGTTCTCTGTCAGTGTGAATGAAGCGTAAGTTGAACGTGGAAACAGAACAATTACTTATATTTTCTTTCCCCCAACTTCCAGTTGCGGTGAATAGTGAAGTTATCGACGCAACGTCGCCCTTCCAAGAAGCAGACCTGGCAACTCTACTCAATATACAGCATGCACTGGACACTGGTACTGACCTGCTCTCCTCATAACAGCAGTTTTATACTTTTGGGAAGACCTAAAAGTGAAAGATTAATATGATGACATTTTCCTGGTGGTGTCCTAGAGTGATTTTCGAAGCCGAGGTCTTCCTGACCATTCAATTTTGACTGGTAAATTGATAATTCCTCAAAATGCCCGGAACTGTGAGTGGATCTACCGACCTGAATGGTCAAGAAAGTGTGTGTTCAGGCCGGCTGTCGTTGGCTTCGTGAATAGCGTTGCAAGGGATAACCAGGGAGAAACAATTTTTCGATTTTTTTTGTGGGGGGGGGGGGGGGACGGGGGGAGAAGAAGTGGGAATGTGCAAATCTTTCCACAACTACCCTGAAATAGAAATGTACTTTTTGTGAATTATTTTGTTCTGAATAGTTATATTATATTACCGATATCCATGTCATTGTATTATCATATTTCTTTATTTATTTTTTGTTAATCAGTAAAAATAAAAGCTTTCGTATTTTCTTAATATTGCCTTTTGTTCTGTGTGGATCAAGTTATAGACTGAAAAAAAAAACACACCAAAAGTACACTTTGCTAATGATTTTTTTACTATATTTAGTACTATATACACTTTGTACAATGACTATAAAAAGGTTCCATTTAACAAAATGAAAATGTAACATGACAAATAGACGAAGCATAAAAGTTCAATTGTCGTAAACGCAAACCAATGGCTACCCTGGATATTTTGGCATTAGTGATCGTACTTTAAAAAGTGCACAAGAAAAAACTGGAAGCAATTTTTATACCGTTTTAATTTTGTGAATGATTTTAAAAATTCACAAACGAATAAAAAATTACGGCAAGACAATGAAAATAGAAACTTCTACTACAATGGTTGTAAATCTCTGGATTTGATAAAATTATTCAAAACCATTTTCAAGACGTCCAAAGATTTCGCAATTAATGAGGTAATCCGGGCTTTTTGTTATAAATACATCATTTTGAAAATATACTTCATGTACAGTGTCTCGAATGCGAAAGCTTGAAGCCTATTTACACCTGACAGATGTCAAAGCGAATGAGAAGCTTTGGTCTTTCTATTGTTTGATGCTCAGCGTGAAATGTACTGAATCCCAGTTCGTATCGACATTGCAAAACCCGTGTACAACAAGCGAAAGCGAAATGGGTTCAATTCACTTCATCAAGATTTTGAAAACACGCATGTAAGCATTAGTATCAACACCATAGATTTACAATGTATCACCTAATTTGAGAAGCCAGGAAAAAAAAATGTTCGTTATGCCTCATTGTCCGCCTTCGCTCAAAGTGATAAGATTTTGAACTGCTGTGGGCTATTCACACTCGCGATTGCGTTTGCGATAACTAGCGAAAATACAAGGGTAGCAAAAGTTCAAAAACACCCGATAGAAAATATAGTGTGCTGTGGTAGCTGCGGAACAATAAAAATGTGAAGAATTAGACAGTTGGTGATCGTTCACGCAAAGAAAGGCGTCAAAACTTAATGTTGTGCCTACGCCAATGCAACTGTAAATGGTTATTTTTCGGTGCACTGGATCCTCACGCCAGTACCATTTTAATTAAATATCCAGCTTATATAACATGTAAAAACGCACATAAAAGCAGTAACTAGTGTTTATCTTAGGGTGCATTTACACTGGACAAAAGTAAACGCGAAAGTGAACTTTCTTTGATCATTGCTGCCACTCAATATGAACTTCACATTAAATTCCCTAAAGACCTAATCAGAAAGCGACTTCGCTTTTGCGTTTGCTCAGTGTAAATGAGCCTTAACTCAGTTGATTTGACTAAACTAGAACCTTTCCTTAAGAACTTGCGAACTGTGAGTACAAAAATAAATTGTATCGGGGATTTTCCGGGAAGCATATCACACTTCTGCAGGTTTCATTGTTTACCAATCCAATGGTAATGACTTCCATCTTTGTCTGATTTACCGTTTTGACAAAATCCAAAATGTTAAACACATTCACTTTTGCCACATTTTTTTCCCAACAGAACAGTAAACACAAATCTAGAGGCATTTTTCTAAAAGAATCCTATGACGCTCTTCAATTGTGTCTCTTTCAAGTGGCACCTCACTTCCGTTACAAATACTGTCTGCAACTGGCACATCAACATAAACAATTATCATCAGGCGGTATTAATAAATTACAAAATCACAATACTAATTGCGTGTGTACGGTGGGATTTCACTTAAATAGTTATCCTTCAACGACTGCAGCAGTAAATCAGTCATACATCATCATCGTCGTCATCATCATCATCTCGCGTCAAATCCATTATTTTCGTGAGCGTTGGTGGTCCGTACACTTTATGGAATTCGTTGGGGTGGCTCTGCTTGACGTGGTGTCTCAGCGCATCTTTCCGCGCATACTTCCGTTCACACAACTGACATCTGTTGGCTTTGACTCCCTGATGTAACAGCATGTGTGCCTCGTACCTCTCAAAACGGTCAAATGTTTTGCCGCACAATCTACACGGCGGCACAACCTTGGATATCTTCCGCGGGCTTTGTGAAGTAGACTTATTTGCACCTAAACTGTCCAGGGTGCTTATTGTATTTTGTACACCAGCTGCATTTATTAATTCCTCTAGCGTCATGACTTGGACAGGTCCAGAACTATAACCTGGACTTCCTCCCTGTTCAGCTCTCATGGGACTGAGTGAAAACGCTTGTGAGATTTTCAACATTGGCGGACTGTCAGGTCCATCCTTCGTGCCTTCATCTTGCTCATCCTCGTCACTGTCATCGTCAATAGTAATGACTTCATCGATTTGCTTGGCTGGAGAAGCCCCATGTGCTCCCTGCCCACCGTAGTTCACATACATCTGTGGTGTCGGAACCAGTGTTCGCATGTTGAGGATCTGAACGGTATTGTACGCAGGCACTACAGGGCCTCTGATACTACAAAATGAAAAGAACAGGATGAACTAATGTAATTCTTTGCTGCTGCATCTAAAGGTCAACAGCCCCATGTGTTCAACAGATGTTTTCTCCTTTGAGGTTCGTGAAAGAAATTTGTGTGCTGAAATTATGATGTAATCCTTAAGAGATTTTATGACTTGATTTATGAATGATAAACTTACACAGGTCTTTGGGGACTCATCTGCGTCTTCAATCCCATGATGCTCTTGGTAGGTGACACCGTCTGTACCACTGTCTTGGGACTTTCACTTCTCTCACGAGTCTTCGACGGCTTCCGGGTAATAACTTTCCTAAATGCTGGCGATCTGAAACGGTAAATGAAAGCACACAGTGAAGCAACTTTTTCATGATAATATTAGGACGAAATAGTTTGTTGTGGTTCTGTGAGGAAATCTAACAATTTAAGGCGTCACGGTAAGAGAACAGACGTTGAAAGTTTGCTTCTGGTGTCAAAGGAAAGATTATGCAGTGTAAATTCTTTTGCAAATATGTAATATGTGTTTTCTATTTTACTATTTATCTGTGTTACCTATCGTAAGCATCCATTTCTTTGTCGGATGCTGCTCCATTTTCTGCTATTTGTTTCTTAAAATCGTTGTATTTCTTGACTCTTTTCCGAAGATTTTCCTTCACTCCTACGAGTCAAAGAAATGACATTTCAAGATCAGTTCACCACAAATAAGTAGAACAAGAAAGTCCTCCTGTGTGAACCCAAGAGGCATACCGCCCACCGCGTAGCAAGTGCTCGCTTTGCTGTCCTATCCTGGTGGTGGTGGGGGGGGGGGAGGGGGGCTGGACCTGGATTGGGTACCCCCCCCCCATCCCCGTGAACTGACAAACAAACTGAAAATATTACCTTCCCCTCATCCTTCGGATGCGGGCGGTAAAAACGTTGTGATGTAAAAAGCATTTGTGACGTAAACGTAATGTGTTACATGGTAAGGCAGTGGAATTTACCTGTGCTGCATTCGTAAAATAAACGATTCACTAACTCCATTCCCGCTTCTTCGGACGATCTGTCGCAACAGCTTTCTTCAGTTTCTTTCACAATGTTAGATATGTTTTCCTTTCGAGCTGAAATAATGTAAAGTTAACATTAGTTCACAGTCATCAAACATGAACAGCTGAATTCAGTGTGAATGCACTGTAAAAACTGGGGGAAATTTTTTTTTTAATTTTTTTTTTTTTTTTTACATAAGTCCCCTGGGACAGGTTTGTTACGTGGCTGGCTGTATGCCTCTTGCGTTCACGCAGGAGGAATTTCTTGTTATTCGATCATATTACAATCTATTATTTCAAATTGAAGAAATACTTGGAATATTCACTGTGACAATATTACTTCTATCACCTGATTTGGATGGAGAATTCTTCGGTAATTTCGCAAGTAGTTTGTTGACCATTTCCGCCTGCATCTCAATAGTTTTACTTATTGATGTGATTGCCACTGGCGTAACTGGTAACTCATCGGCTGACAGAAATAACCAATATTTAACACACTATATCGTGGGAAAAATATGCTCTCTTGAGCACCATTTGAAGTTTTGGATATAAAATTTGAAATTTGTTTTAAACTAGAAATATTGTATTACAGTCTATGAAATAACATTAACATTTTGAGTACCTTTTGATTTTGCATCTTGCTTCTTATTCTTAGTTAGAGGTTTTGTTCTTTTGTCTTTCATACTTGTCACAGTAGTGGTTCTTCCTTTATCCAACAATTCAACAACAGAACTAAAACGACAATAGAATTTGCATCTCAACTTTGGCTGTGGGCGGGCTGAGGTGTCATGTGAATTTTTCACCATTAAGGATCGTTTGTACCAAACACCATGTTTATATCCATCAAATACAACCAACACCATGGAAGTAAACTAAAATTATGTGGCCATGTCCGTTTCACATTGGCGCTACTGCAAACGGTTATTCCTTCATTCGATAACCAAGGACACAAAATATTTACGTCGTTGCGTTTATTTAATTTCCCACCAAACAACATTACGTCAACGTTGAATTCTACTGTACTTGTAACTGTGGTGCGTAAAAGAACAAATTAAATTGGGGAAACTCACCTTCTCATGTGAACAGCTAATTTTCTTCTTTTCCTCAAAAATTTGAACTGAGAATCACAGTCTGAATCTTCCGCATCTGACTGGGTCATCTTGGCCTTTGTTCGCCGCTTTACTTTCGGTTTGGATCTGTACTCTTCATTGTCACTTTCGGACTCATCCTGCAATGGATTCACCTTCTTTGACTATTTTAATTTTTTGGGACATCATCATAGATTCGCTTTGGAAATATTATTCGAATTTTGATGCTAAGATGTGAATGTAAAAAAACGTAAAGGTGCAATTACATCGGAGCAAAAGCGAAATCGCTTGTAACTTATTGTTCGCACCAATATAAACGCACCATAAGGGGTGCCACGATCCCGCTCCCGATCACAAGTTCCATTTTTTCCCTGACCCAACTAGTTGAGTGCGTGTAGCACTCTGATGGATACGTGGATCCACGCGTGCATAGGAATTGTGTACTCACACTGAGCATAACAGGAACTGGGCATAGTCTCATATGAAATTGCGTGGAAGCTTTCACATTACAGTGTGGAAGCTTTTACATTACACCTGAACTAGGGGGTAGGGGCTGATACCCATTGTCGCCATTGTTCTGGTCCCATTGCCTGTATCGGTCCCGGTTCCATTCAGCGTGAGTACAAGTGTTAATGTCCAAAATGCAGACCAATTTGAATTAAAACGTGGACACTGGAACCTGTAACAAGTATCAAAACTAATCAAATACTTTCTCTTACCTCTGACGATTCTTCCTCACTGTCATTCTGCAGAAGATCACTGAAGTTTCTGCGTTGTTTTCCTCGTTTCGGCCTCGTACTAACTGAACTGGCAATTGGTTTTGCCTTTGATTTAAAATCTTTGTCTTCGTTGTAGTTTTTGCCCTTTCCCTGCGTTATAGTGTTGCTTGGCTTAGCAGACAGACTGTTTTGTCCATATTTTGCAATGGCATCTTTAACTGCAGATGACGCTATTGCTGATACATGGGCAGGATTTACATTTGCTGCTGCTTTGTGAATTGTTTGGCCTCTGTTTTGGATTGGAACAGCTCTCCTCGGCTGCCCTGGTGGTGCGCAGCGAGCCGCTTCAAGCGCAGTGCCTAATGAGGGCTTCGGGAATGGATTCAAAGTACGAACAGTTTGCGGTTGTGTTAACAGACCAAACAAGGCTGGACTAGCTCCTTCTAAATGAGGCACAATTTCTGCAGTATTAAGTGGCGAAGTTAATATTCCAAGCTGGGGCGAAGACTTGCCCGTGGAATTGGTAACTGGAACAGCCGAACTGTTGGATCTATCGTTTGCATTACTTGCCACAACGTTACCAAACTCTTTTCTTTTAATACCGTGTTCATTCTGAAAATAAAATTGAAGTAAACTCATGGGAGCGTTAAGTTTTTCAGCGAGATATCCAAACATACTTTACATTTTAGTCCTTGCATTTCCTAATATACAAAATTAATTACGCACAAAACACATTTTGTGACACAAGCAAAGGCAAAACACAGATCTCACGTAGGTACTTTTGGTGCAAATACATAAACATCTGAAGGGCAAACTTCCACTAATGACCACTGCTATTAAAGCTACAAATTCTAATGATGTGGTCCATTGTACTCATTGTTTTTGATTGCCCATTTCAACATGTCAACTGATCGCAAAAGTGCGGCTCAACGCTATTTTTAAATGGTGCTAAATTGTATGTTGTGATTTTTTTTTTCAATTATATAGCGCCACAAGTCTCCTACTTTTATCCCAGTAGTCATGTCGTTGGCACTACACCACTGGCATTTAATCTGGCCACGATTTGTGTTACCTTCCATGGCCCGGATGGGTCATCCATTTTCAAAATTTAAGGACACCCCTGCCCATCTTCTAAATCTTTTCAACGGAAAATTACCTGATGACTTTGCTTCAGTCTATTCGATCTGAATTTACTTTGCTGTTCCACATTTCTCTTTATTTCATCCTTGTGTTCAGAGAGTATATTTGCCACCATTCTGTCAAAGTCCACATTTTCTTGCTGCTGCTGCCCTTTGAAGAGTTTGCTGATGGCCCCTTCGTTTTGCTTCAAAATGTCTGAAATTATTTACATTACATTTACGTATGTATTTCCGAACTGTAGTTGACTTTTGGACCCAATGCATTGTTTTCTGTTACATTTTCCGTGTTCATGTCTCATGAACGAAAAGGACAGACAGGCTTCATTGTAATTCCAGCCATATCAGCTCACAGTGTGAATGGATTTTAAAATATTGTACCTGCCACCATATGTTCAAAAGTGTTTGGATTTCCCTGTGCTCCCTTGGCTTGTAACGAGGCTGCTGACTGTCGTGACTGAAGAAGTCGCCTGGTTTCAGTGTCCTGAGTGAGAAGGCGCGTGATGATCTCCGTGGCATTCTGCGTCTTTGAGGCTCCTGAAGATGCATTCGACTGCGAAGGAATGGAAAGTTTTCACTTTAGACGGCCTCACGCACACGATGATATCAAAGACATTGATTGACGTCTGAAGACTAACGACGCATTTATACTGGACATATTTGTTAGTGACGTCACTTTTCAAGTTAGCTTTCGTTAAGTATGATTGTAGACTTAAGCCTTAAGCTGCATTCACATCGAACGAAAACGACTTTGCGAAAAAGTGTGTTTCATCGTGAAATTGGTTTGAATGACAAAGGAAAAAACACCCTGGTTTCCTTTTGAAGCGATGTAGCTTTGTGTGAATACAGCTTAAGAATCAATAACTTGGGATTTGAAAAATAGCCCATGGAACAGGGACGCTGGCAAAAGGAAAATTACGCTGGCCTAACTCCAAAGTCTAAACTAGGTCCTGCGGTAATGACAGTAACACCATTTCCCATTGGGTTTAGTACAAATTTCATCGGCATCTGTGTCATTCCCTATCTCGGTGTGAGCACCTCCATGGAATTCCATTTTTCGTGTTTGTTTCGGTGTAGGACAGTGTTAATATTAGACCATTACAAGATACGAACTTTGGTGAATCTACAAAGCAAGGATGTTCTCTACAAAATGCAGACTTACCGCAGGACCTGGTTTAGACTTTGGAGGCGAAGGAGAGTCTATGATCACGACCCCATCATCGTCATCATCATTGCTGTCTCCTCCCGAGTCACTGCCGATGTCGTGTTCCCTGTACATGTGCTTAAACATGATATGGTGAGATCTGAAATCAGAATGTATCAAAAACACACATATATTTAAGGATGAACATGGACATTCCAGATGTTAATTTTTTACTTATTATTTTCAGAATAGTTGTTAGCGTGAATTTACAGTAAATGCAGAACTGTTAACGGCATGGTCTTGTGGAATTGAGCAGTTCCAAAACATTAAATACGACAGACTTGAATTCCTTTCCACAGATCAGGCAGCTGAACATCTCGGCGAATCCATCTTCCATGTCTTCACTCTTCTCAACAACTCCGTTCCCGTTTTCTTTCGGTTGATGTGTTGTTTCTGATTTCTTCGATTCTTCCACATTGCCTTTTGACTCCGTGTCGTTGTTCTTGCCAACCACCTTTGCAGACGAACGCTCAATCGATTTACACTGCCTGAAATACATAGGATTTCAACTGAAGAAAATGAAACGAAATTCGAAACGAAAATTTACCCTGAAATGACCATGGCTTTCAGTACATTTCAGTTTATTAATGTTTTATACGTTTCAAAAAATCCTAAATAATTTGTGAAGCTATCAATACGCGTTTTAAAAATATTATCAGAAAACGTGGGCTGTCCTTACTTTCTGTGCGCTTGCCAGCTCTTTACGGTGGTAAATGTCTCAAAACAGTTTTTATCCGTGCAAATGAATGGCATTTCATTCAGATCATTTATGTGCCGGAAAACTAAAATGAAAAACACATTGTTAAATTCATTAGATAGAAATGGCAAAGTGTAAGAAACCAAATTGGCGGTTTTTTTCCGTTGGAGATTAATTTGAGCAAAATAATGTTCTGCCAAATCCTCCCGTAAAACCAGACTTCCAGACAACACAATGTGAACTGACCTTAATGGTGTTGTCACACTAACAGTGGCCGAGACCGAGAACAAGTACACAGGATTCAAAGGGAATCTGTGTCGTTATCTGTCTCTGTGCAGTATGAACAACCCTATACAATTCCATAGAGCCCAATGTCATCGGTCTCTGTCTCGGCCACTGTCAGTGTGACAACACCATAATTCCGGTACATTCAAGAAGCGTGAGAAATTTAACCGAACCTTTTGATTCATTGCCTCTGTCCTTGTGCTGATGAGTGATGTGATACCGTAAGGTTTCTTCAAAACCAAAACGTCCTGCAAATAGTTTAGCGCAATTATTTTGTACGGATTCTTTTATCGCATAAAGTTAAAGGAAGGTTTCAAAAGAGAAAAACATGCATGTTCAGCGGCGGGGGGGGTTTTACATCTTGTCCTGGTGCTGCCAGGGGAGGGTACTCTGACCAGAGATCTGGCCCGGGGGGGGGGGGGGGGGGGGTGGGGGTACCTTTGCCTTCCCCCCCCCAGCA
>JBCAUG010015735.1:0-10924 GCA_038406175.1 Haplosyllis leylae
GATATATTTTGTATTTATTCCAACAAATAACAACAGAAATATGCAAATACAGTTAAATATGTTATCCGAAATGACTTCATTTGTAAACTCTTGGTGAAACTCTTGGTGCAACTCGAGATGTCCACTCAGCATTTGGAATGGCTCCTCAAAACCATTGATTATCCAATACGTAAATACAGTATAGTGGAACAAAATTTGTACCCTGTGTGCCTGTTGAGGACTCATTGAAATGTGTGGTTGTCCATTTCTTGGATCATCTCTTTTAATGGAGTCATAGAGTCAGAAGCTTGTGCTAGGACACAAAGCACCAACTTAAGTAATATTTTGGACATTTGACACTGAAACAAGCACATATTCAAGGTGTAATTAACACATTCACATTTTGCAAATACCAGACAGAACAAATCATTTAACTGTTTTCAACAAATTAAGTAAAACCGTCTGACAATAGATAATCGAAAAGCTTTCAATACTTTTTCAATTTTTGGAAAAGAGAGAACATTAGCTTCGGAAGACAAACAGTGGCTCCAAAAGAGAAAGGAATGGGATCATCTTCACTTCACAGACACAGATACACTACTGTATTATTGGCAGGTATCTTACACATAGATTTCTGTAAAAAAATTGTCATTAGTGTCTAGAGTAACAATGAATATGGATGATGGAAGAAAACTGTATGTTTTACGCCCACCCTTTTTCCGAGTTTCTGGATCCGCTTCATAGGAACCTGCAGCCCCCTCGGTATTTATCAGTTTGGGGAGGGGCCTAACATGACACACAGGAAATATTCGAGAACTAGATGATCTGTATCTTAACTTGGACGCGAGAACCCAACTTCTTCCGAGGTATAACGCCGCATCCTTGGGCAGCTTCGTTTCCGTGATGACGTCATCATTCTCGAAGGTTTACTACCTAATGAAACTCACGGGCACAAAGCTGTCGTTGAGAGCATTAGCATAAACTCAAAGACTCTTACAAACTATGAATTTCTGGACACAAGATGCCTTTTTCTTTTTCTTGTCAAAAGCTAAGAAGTAAGGGAGCTCAAATTGGACATTTTAAGTTAAATAGAATTTTGTTTCTTCTGAAGGAGAGAGAATAACTGAGACCAGAAAACTATTGTCAATAGGTAAGCGGATTTTTTATCATTTGAAAGGAAATGACTTAGTATGAAGAGAAATTTACACTACAAACTGAGACTGTTAACCATTTTCTGTGTTTTTTATCAAGATAAAAGAAAAAAGCACAAGGAATGATGCTTATGCTATCGTATCAGACGTGGAATACAATCAAACTTTGAAACCAAATTAGATAACCTTCAACTACAAGCCTTTTTACAAGTTGTAGATCCAGTAAAACGAAGTTTTCAACACAAATTTACAGCTCATATTGATGGAGCCTGGCTTTTCTGTTCATTTTCGCAGGCGTTGTGGGCTGGCGCCATGACATTCTTCGAATAGGGGAAATAAAACATAATGAAGAAAGAGAAAAAAAATACGAAAAGAAGAACCAATGTTGAGTCAAATGTCCCCCATTTAAAGTGTTTTGACCTCCATATCTACAACCTTTGCCTCCTCCATTCAAAAGTCCGGTTTCTTTCTGAGGCAATAAATCATTTTCACTCATAACATGAGCCGAACAAATAAATGATTTGTTATTATTAGCAGAAGGAGTGAGCTCGTTGAACCAAAGTCCTGTTCGGTGCGAAAAGAAAATGACGAATTATGACTGACAATTAAATTAATTGAGGTCTACATTCCATCTGCTAAATTTAAACTGTTTCAATTTAAAAATAACAGTCAATTCAATTATTAAATCCATGTGAGATATCAAAAAATGATATGTTTATGAAATAATAGTTTCATATTTTTTGTGAATTCAATTGAGACTGTTATTTTTGAATTGTAATAATTTTTATAAGCCTCTCCAAAGAACACAAAACCACTGTTCTTAGAAATTATTCCAGTTCTATTTAACACAGATTCTTTTCTTTTTTTAAATTTGAAATAATTGTATCAGAACGAAAAAAACTCAGACAGTTCAAACAACTAAACTTAACTCCATCACACAGTTCCGGCATATTTCATACGTTTCATAGTGTCATTGATTTTGGTGCAAAGACATTGTGTTGTCGGGTGTCCGTTCTTACAGAAGTTTTACAAAGTTGGTCGACCCTGCAACAAGACAGCCTCCCATTAACATTACGAGGCAATACCGACCATGGCCCCAAGTCCTGATCATTCTTGCCTCGCCAGTAAGGGGTAGAGTCAGGAGATTAGAGGAGGGTCATTTGGTTAGGGTACCTACTCTCCACCCTCCCCAGACCAGACCTAGATGGGGAGGGGGAGGGTGGGTACCCTAACCAAGTGACCCTCCGAACTCCTCACCCCAGACAGGACCTGTCCAGACAGGACCTGGACAGGATGTACAAGGAGTCCTCGGTTTGGAACCCACAAGACAACCAGTGGCGCGGATCAAAAAGTTAATAAACATCTGTTTGGGATGCAAGATTTAAATAACCGAATTGTTGTTTTTGGAGCCACGAAAAGACACTAGACTATGAAGGACATTAGTCTATTTTTGTGCGACCACCTGTACCCTGGGTTTCGAAACTCGAGAGAGTCACCTTGCTTGCCTGTTTTTTTAATTGCCGTGATGAAAATCAATTCACGATGGATGAACT
This sequence comes from Haplosyllis leylae, assembly GCA_038406175.1. NCBI lineage: Eukaryota > Metazoa > Annelida > Polychaeta > Phyllodocida > Syllidae > Haplosyllis > Haplosyllis leylae. Next base: position 2,684 of record JBCAUG010015735.1, read on the forward strand.
CCTCCGATAAAGCACCTGAAAACCCCGTGGTGGTCATTATGGCAACCGGGCCACTCACCCACATACTGGTAGCAGAATATGGAAAGTCAGTACAGTGGTTTTTAATTGCAGGGCGTAATGGATTCAAGTGAGTTCAGGAGGCGCGGGAAGGAGATGGTGGATTATATCGCAGATTACCTGGAGAACATCCACACCCGTCGGGTCCTCCCGGAGGTGCAGCCCGGATACCTGAGGGAAATGCTGCCTTCACAGGCCCCTAAACGAGGGGAACACTGGGACGACATATTCAAGGACATAGAAAGAGCTATCATGCCTGGGGTAAGCTGAATTGTACAAAATGATCTAAAACTGAAATCTTAAAATTCAACAGGTGTCATATCTGCACTAGTTGTTTGGGTTAAATAAATTCATGAAAGCCACATGGAACAGTCATTGTGAGAGGTACACACTTTAAAATTGCACTCCAGGAGATTTGATATTTTTATTTGTTCTAGAATTATGTCATATTATTTTTGACACAAGAGGAACATAGGAAGATAAACAAGACAATATTTCTTTAATTCCTCGAAGCAAGTAATGGCTATCGTGACAATATCCACTTTCACCAAATAATATGCTGTGAAAGACAACAAGTGATCTCAAAGTGAAAGTTTTACCCCACTTTTTGGATTCAGAAAGTTTGTTGTTATGGTTTTGCAGGTGACGCACTGGCAGCACCCGCGGTTCCATGCATACTTCCCGGCAGGGAACTCCTTCCCCTCAATCCTCGGTGACATGCTCAGCGACGCCATTGGCTGTGTTGGCTTCTCCTGGGTAAGTATATACTACAATTTGAGCTTCATCAAACTTTAGTTAACAGCCTCTGCAGGGCTGGACGCCATAGAAATGATTTATTCCATATACGCCTTTCTTTGCATGACCTTATGTGGCCACAACAGCTGAATTCTAGCATGGGATGACAATTGTTACCTTGTGCGAAAAACCTGTAACATTTATTCAAATTTTTTTTTGTGAACTATCTATGAAAAGACGCAATTGATAGGAAAAGCTAGTAATGGGCGTGACATTAATTGGCATGAAAAGTATTTGCCGAATATCTCACGAATAGGATGCGGGAAAGCAAGCCTGTCTTTTGAATGCAGACTGTCAGTCTGTTTCCTATTAACTGTTGGCATTCGATTTTTTATGTATTTCAAATGAATATCTGCAAAATTTTGAGCTGAAAGAAAGTCTTCAATCTGCACATGACAATATCACTTGTCTTATTAAACTTCAAATTCTTAGCAATGGGAATGGTAATGATTGTTTTAAAATCACATGAACTGCCTCTGATAAAGTCTCACAGGAATAAATTCTGACTAAATTCTAACTGGTCTACTAGTTTTGCAAAAACCTCTGCAATTACACCCACTCACCCCCTCTCATGTTACAGGATTTTTGTGCAATTTTACAGAATTTTCATCATTTTTACAGGACTTTGATTAAATCCCATAAAATCCTGCAAAGTCCCATAAAATGGTGAAAATCCTGTAAAAAACTGAGGGGGTAACTACCACGCAGGGGGGGGGGGCTTTGAAATTGTTACACCAGGATGGATGAAGAAAGAAAACTTTGATGGGTAGAAACAGATAAGCATTTCACAATTAGCAGCTTTCTACTTTCCCATTCACTGCAGGTGTACTAACTAGTGTTGTCTTACGCTACTGAATTGAGGATTTCTCCACCTGATTATTCTAAGAATTCTTCGCTCCCTTACCAATAAGGAAAGGCCTATTGACAATCCAAATTTGGCTCTGTGTGCTGGAAGTGAGCTGTGAACAGCATAATTGAAGTAGTTTGCAGCAATTAGCCTTAAGTGGGTTCTTTCCTCCAGTGCATGGTGGTGAAGGGCTCTCATCCATAGTGCCACTAGCTTTTATGACTTCACCACATGTTCTGCCATTTCCTTTCAAGTCAATATTAGTAAATAAATGCACGTAGATAGATCACTGATGAAGGATGATGATACGAGAAAATAACCAAAAAATGAATGGCAATTTGGAGAAACATTGCCGGAGAAAGACAAAATGTAACAAATGCGAAAGTAAAAATGTACTTTTACTGGAGAAAGCTGATATTACAAACAAATTTAACGCCAACAAACCATGTATGAGCAAATTTAAAACCTGTTTCGAAGTTTGCTTTCCTAATTTGGCACCTTGATGTGGGAAAGTTCTGGCTGATAGAAACTAATCCGATTAACATAAGTTATGTTCCAATAGCGCATCTCTTCGATACTTCAAGCTGTGACTATGATTTAATAATTAGAACACTAAACTTCCAAGGTCTTAATTTTCCCCTTTTCTTTGAATTCTGAATTGCTTTCTACATGACAACTTTCAGTCTCATTTTCAGGCAGCAAGTCCTTCCTGTACGGAACTCGAGACGGTAGTCATGGATTGGATGGGTGAGTGTAGAGTTACTTTCTTTTTTATTAATTGAATTGTCTGTAAAAAGACAATGAAATAACAATGGGGATCTGCGTTTGATTGCTAGTTACCTAAATTGTCAATTTATTGGTTATCTGATTGGAATACTAGATTGAAATTGCTTACTTCTCAAATGTATCTACTCTTGGAAGCCCTTTCTCTATTTGAAGTAGCCAATCACACACAGTGGTAAAATTATGTTTCAGCGAAGATGATTGGCCTGCCACCTGTATTCCTGCACGAACACGGGATTGGTGGAGGAGTTATTCAGGTAACAGTAGCAGTAGTCAATGTTGTTTCTGGATCTCCTATTGAACGAAATGGTAAATTGATTTCGAGTATTAACTGGGTATGGTCGGTCTGATGAAGTTTCATGTGAAAGGTATTGGGTTTTCCAGGGTTCTGCAAGTGACTGTGTGTTAGTGAGTATTCTTGCGGCCAGACACGCCGCACTCAAGGAGCTAAAGCTGAGATACCCGTTCATAGAGGAAGGAGTGCTTCTCTCCAGACTAGTTGCCTACTGCTCCAAAATTGTAAGTACATCTGTATGTTCCTCAAGTTAAGCGTTACGGGTCCCAGCGTGACAATGTATGACAAAATGTTCGTAACATTTGTGTCCAGAAACACAGGTCGGATTCAAATCAAGGTTCTGACTACATCGCCGTTTCTGGTTTCTGGGACAATCTTTCAAAATCAAAAACATGCAATCAGTGAAAAATTAATATTTCTATCCAACTAAAGATTTACCAATTATGTTTGTGAGGAATGTCAAACATTAAAAAGAACAAAATGTAGGAAGAACTTAAAAATGGCAATGTTTTGAACAAACTTATTTCTTGCATTGTATGATCTAAGTCTAAATCTTTAATTTGATAGAAGTATTAATTCTCCACTGAGACTTGGTGGTAACGCTCGCACCTCTCACCGCTATGACCCGGGTTCAATCCCTGGCCCTGGCTGCATGTGAGATGTCTTTCACCCTTCACAGCCAATGCCTGGTGGTTTTCCCTTCGGGTTTTCTTCCACCCTCAGAAGGGCTCCAAATTGTCATTGTCATGTGATTTGTATCTTGACTGTCTCATAAGGCCTCAATGGCTTGGCCAGCAATGCTGGGGGACATTAAAACATGGCTTTGATTTTTTGATTTGATTGCACATTTTAAATTTTTAAATGTTGTCATTAGAAACCAGAAATGAAAGAAAAAAAAAGGGCAATGAAGTCAGAACATTGATTTGAATCCGACCTGTGAGAAATTGGCAATGTTAAGTTATATTCTGAACCTTTGAGCAAAAATCCTCAACAAAGAGAGTGCATTGTAGAATTTCTATTTTTCTCGTTTGAATGTCGATGGACTGAGGTCAATCATATCAATGTTGTTTGTCAGGTATTGTAAATGCATTTCTGTGGAGAATAAACATTTAATTAAGTTAATGAAATACCCATAGTTCCAATTTTTACAACATACCAGTGGGATCGATTGTTTCATTTTAAATGTAATTTTAGTGAATGCATTACTAGCTTTTTTGGGGGTTGCGACAATATAAGGTTTAGCAGTGGTAGAGCATCATCTTTCCAGTTGGACCCAATAGAAATGCTTCATTTCCAGACATGCCCTTTTTGTCTAACCATATATGGCCTTGTGTGGAGCTCTTCAGTACTTGTTTACCACTACAATTCACTATGCACCCGTGCAGGTGAAATACATTGTGAAGCTAGTAATGGGGCTTCAATAAATCCTTTTTGAAAACGTTTAAGTGTTGTGGATTCCTTTCGTCTCTCGGATGGTTAATTTGATATGTACTCTCTGTCTTCTAGGCTCACTCGTGTGTAGAGAAGGCTGGGATGATAAGCTTGGTGAAGATCAGGGAGTTGGACATAGATGACGATTTCTCCCTACGAGGCTGGACACTTCAGAAAGCCATAGATGTACGTACAAAGATACTTATTACAAAGTACCAAATCAAGATCTGGATTGTCGTGGTGTCGAAAATATTGAAGACGACAAGAAGTGTGATTGTGCGGAATTAACATTATGTACCAACACAATGGATCGAATAAGTGAAGAACGGTAAACGTAAAACACAAGAAAAGAGAGTGGAGAAAAATTAACAAATTACGAGTGATGATGACCCAGTAGAACCCTCACACGGAAATTACATTCTTATGGATCAGGGTGGATTAGTCCCTAAGCATTAGGATAAATTTGAATGATCAACAGGAGAAATGATAAAATGAGATGCTGATGGCCCTCCAATTGCTTTGAGTAGCCCTTCCTCAGGAAATGCCGGGTTTACCACCAGAAATGATTTTTCTTCACCCCCACGGAATTACGCTCCAAATCATGCGGTTTTCTTGATTTCCATTGCAGGAGGATAGGAAGATGGGGTTGATTCCTTTCTATGTGGCTGCGACCCTGGGCACGACGGCGGTGTGTTCGTTCGACAACCTGCAGGAACTCGGACTCGTTTGCGAGAAGGAGACCATCTGGCTGCACGTGGATGCCGCCTACGCAGGATCGGCGCTTATCTGTCCCGAGTTCCAACACCTCATCAAGGGTATAGAGGTACTGCATGTCTGTTAGTCCGCGTAGTTGTCTCTTGTATTCTTCTCGCAATTCCAAAGTTCAAAATCCTCTAAAATCTAATAACATTTGACTGTTGTTAATGAGATAATTATAAGAAAAAAATAAGAAAGTCGAAAGATAAAGAAAACTGCCTTTTGAAGTCTGAGAATGTTTCCCCGGTCTGTTTTCAATTGGAGTTTCATGATGTTTATTTTAAGCATGCAAACTCCTTCAACATGAACCCCAGTAAGTGGATGCTCGTCAACTTCGACTGCTCAACAATGTGGTAAGAGCTTCACCTGATTCTGTTCAACTCCGTGAGGAGTCTTTGTCACCAGACTAGGAAATGTCCACACTTTATAAACAAATTCCACGCTGATGGGACAGATCGGCCAAAATATTCACAGGAGTCTGCTTAGTTGATACGTTTCTATTTTCCAAGAAATTTGCAACTTCACAGTTTACAGTTTTTCCGTCCCGGAGATCATTTTTTAACATAAAAACCTCCATTCAATCACTATGAATGAAAAGAATTCGAAGTTGGTTTCTTCAGTGAACACGCTAAAAATAGTGTGCCATTTCTGGACAAGACTAATTTTATCCTACAGGGTGAGAGACAGGAAGGTGTTAACCACTGCTCTGACAGTTGATCCTCTGTATCTACAGCACCACAATTCAGGTATGATTTCATTTGAAATTATATATTTAGGTTCAAATAACAAAAACATAATGCCTTTTCGATCAACAGGATAATTTCAAGCACAATTCTAGACAATAGTCAGTACGCCTGCTGTTAATATTACTGTTTCATCTCTAGCAATTTTACAGTCTGATCTTGTTTTCTTGCAGACAAAGCAGTGGACTTCAGGGTAAGGTTGTCTTTTGTTACTTGCCAAGTTGGCCTATTTGAGCTTGTAGGTTTTGTATTGTGTGAAAGGAATTGACAAAACTAGTCATATCTGACTCACTGCAATATTTCAGCACTGGGGTATTCCACTGAGCAGAAGATTCAGAAGCCTGAAACTATGGTTGGTTATACGAACTTACGGGGTAGAAGGATTGCAGAAATATATTCGAGAGGTATGTTCCGAAAAATCTTTCAAGATGTATGCTTACTGACTTCTTTTATTTCGAACACCTTCATTGCGCTTCAGTGCTACATCAATGATTCTTTGAAATGTTGAAATTTTGAAAATCTGCTGATGACTTTCAGCACGTGAAGCTTGCGAAGAAGTTTTATGATTTGGCGAAGAATGACTCTAGGTTTGAAGTTGTGGGTAAACCTATGATGGGACTCGTCTGCTTCAGACTCAAGGTGAGTAAACTTGTGATAAGGTTCATTGGTTTCGGATTCAAGGCAAAAATTAAGACTCCATGAGTTTGCCCTGTTCTTGTTCTCAGTAAACTACTAAACACCTCTTTGTAATTTTTCAGGCAGCAACTCTGAACAACAAGAACGAGAAGAGCGGACTCGCCTCCCAGGACATGTTGTCCATCCAGGTCAGTCGGATTGCAATTACCTCATTTAGATGCCAGTCTGATTGCAATTAAAGGGCTATAATTGCAACCACAAGACAAAACATGCAGATTTAATGTGATTTCAATCATATCATTCGGAGAGTCTTCACGTTCTAGTGAACATGAGGCAATCAAATTGCTTCTTCTGACATTGAGTATCAAAACTGTTTTGCAGGGCAGCAACTACAGAACGCAGACGCTGCTACGAGCCATCAACATGTCTGGGAAACTACACATGGTTCCAGCGCTTACCAATGAATACTACATCATCAGGTAAACTTACAATGCCAGGGAACGCCCCAATTTTCTCTTTATGTCACCAATATTACGCTATCAGCTGTTCTGAGTCACAGGCCTTCAGTCAGCTACTTGAGCAATCAGCTTTTTCATCCACAGGGGGTGACAGCCATTGTTCATGGGAGTTCTCTCTTCATGTAATGGGCCACAATTTGGGTAAAGATCTAGCTTTTACATTGACAACCCTCCGGGAGGGTACTCTGAACACAAGGAAATACACCATACTTCTTAGTTGAACACTTTATTGTCCAATTCTAAGCTAATACATGATGACAACCCTCTGCTGAGGGTTTGGATTCAGTAGCCATGGCTATTACATGGATACAATCAGAAGCAGAAGAACCCTACAAAGTACACAATTAATTAGGTTTACAGCATCATTCCCTGTTATTAGATCTATTGTTACTATTGCAGTGAGAATTACTGGGGTGTGCATGAGGAGGGTAGTCACTAAGGCTGAAGCTAAAGTGATTGAATAAGCCCAATTCCCTCAATTTGGATGATTCTAGCCTAAGTGAGCCAGGAGTGGTGCCACGTCCCTCTTACCTGAAAAGTTCCATTGCATGGGGTGGAGTGAACAGTCTGGTGTCCAACCTGCCTTTCCTGAGGTCACATGGGCACCCCCAGCTTTTATAGGGAGGTCTGAGCACCAGCATATTACTCCACTGTAGAAGGGGTGTAAGAGGGACCTGTTCCCTGTCATCCCCAAGTTGGCAGAACACACTAATTGTGATTTAACCCTGTTTCCAAATGATTTACAGTATTTTAAGATGGAGTACACTGAGGAGGGATGTAGGAATCTGTTTGCATTGAGTAGGGTCCAGATGTTACATCATTGCTCTTAATTCTGATTGGTCCATACACCCAGACACTCATATTGTATGCTAATTGGTCCAAAATAACCATTGCAGGTCCATGGAGAGCAACCAGACATTGCACAAAGTTCAAAATGCTTCAATTCACTCAAATGACACTGTATTCCATGACTCGATACCCTCTGCACACCTTATGGCATTTAGTATCAATGAATTAATAGAAATAGAATTTCGAAACCAAAAGAAAAAACCTCCTGCCAATTGGAACCATTAAAGTTATGATATCATTTTTACTTTTTCCAATTCTAAAATTGATACAGTTCCTCTTAGTTAGGAGTTATGTTGATAGATTTGCAGTGTGCGCTCAGAATGCAAACGATGACGACATCGTCTATGCTTGGAACGTTATATCTGAAATGGCGACAGAAGTTATACAGGCGTGCGACAGGTATGAATCAAGATTTTTACCGACCACGTACGAGGGAAGGTAATATTTTCACAGCTATCTGTGATTCTGTTCAGGGAGGTATGGGGGGGGGGGGGGCTACCTCCTTTCCCGGTCCCCCCCGAGGGAGGGTAG